>PVIJ01012375.1:0-49974 GCA_004024925.1 Scalopus aquaticus
CAAATTGCATGTGTTTATCTTCTTTCCATGCTGAATAGTACTCCATTGTGTATATGTACCACATCTTCTGGATCCAAACATCTATTTTTGGACATCTGGGTTGCTTCCATACCTTTGCTGTTGTGAATAGTGCCGCAATGAACATACGGGTGCATGTATCCTTTCAGATTAGTGTTTTTGTGTCCTTTGGGTAAATTCCCAAAAGTGGTATTGCTGGGTCGTATGGGAGCTCCATGTTTAGCAATTTGAGGAATCGCCATACAGCTTTCCATAGTGGTTGGACCAGTAAAAAATAAAGTTTTTCTAAGGAATCCTCATACACTGTTGGTGGGAATGCAAATTGGCACAGCATAATGGAAAATCCTGGGTAATTCCTCAAAAAATTAAGAATAGAAATATCATATTATCCTTCTGGGTATTTACCTAAAGAATGTGATAACACTAATTTGAAGAGATGTGCATCCCCTTGTTCATTGTAGTATTATTCACCATATGGAGCCAAGAGTTGGAAACAACCTAAGTGTCCATTGACAGACGATGGAAAAAGAAGAGGTGGTACTTGTATGTACTGGAATACTACTCACTTATTAAAAAGAAAAAAAAAGAAAAGATGGAATCATGCCATTTGCAACAACATTGTACCTAGAGAGTATTAGGCTAAATGAAATAAGATGGAGAAAGACAAACACCATGATTTCACTCACATGTGGAAGATAAAGAAATAAAATTAATGAACAAACCAAAACACAAACATTCTTAGACTAGGTGAACAAAATAGTGGTCACCACAAGGAAGGATGGAGAAGAATGGCTAAATTGGGTAAATGAGATCAACTGTGCGATGAAAGATGGAAACTAGGCTTTTGGTGGTGAATGTAATGTTGTATATATGTATGTTGACTTTTAATGCTGTATATCTGAAACCTATATACTGCAATAAAATTTTTTTAATGAATTTTTTCAGTGATATTTTTTCTAAGATGTTGTTACTGATAATTTCTTAAGTTAAAAATATTTTTGTACTATTCATAAATGAAAGGTAGAAATTATTTTATCCTTATCTCACCTTTTAAAAACTTAACCTTTGAAAATTGTTTTATAAGGTGTACAGTGGCAGATGGATATAATTTATAAACATATGCATATATATGTAACATGCAAGTAAGCGCGTACTCTCCCTTTTTTTTTTTTTTTTTAAGTAGGGCTGACATAAAAGTTTGGAAGATTTTGCTCAAGTTGTACAGCTTAACCAAAGCTGCTTTGTGGGTTGCTTGGTATAGAGAGCCTTTGTGATTGAGAAGGTGTCAGAATTCAGTAGAATTGTTGCCTGGTTGTATTTGCTTTTTCAGGTCTTTCCCTTACCTAGTAAATCTGAAAGAAGCCAAATGGACAAAGTTCATGAACAAATGCCTTAAAAATGTATTCATTTCTTCAATAGGAGTTCTGTAATAGGGGTTCTGTTTTCTGAGGGTGGACAAATTTGTCATTTAAATACTAGCTCATTGCTCTAAAAACAGAAATCACAGAAAACAGTATCCACTTTTGAAACTCATATAATCTTATATATCAATTATACCTCAAAAAAAAGAGACAGTCACTTTTTTTTATAAGGTCCATAAGGGAATAAAAAAATATAATTTTATTGTGGTTATGGGCTGTTTAATAAGGCTTTCTTTTGAAAACAAGGTGTTTAAAATGCTTAGGGAAAAAGTGTTACCAAGATTTCAATTTAGGCATATTTTGTGGTGTATAGTAAGCTCTCAATAATATTTGTGGAAATCATTCATTTGACAAGCAGATAACTCATTCAACAAATATATATTAAATTCCTTTCATGTAATAGGGACTGTTCTAGACTCTGGCAGAAAGCAAATGGAAACATCTTTTCTGTATTGTAATGGAGATTATAGTCTACTAAACAATACATAAACAACAAAACAAAAAATACCCCACGATATCGTGTGTGTGTGTGTGTATGTATTTGGTTTTACCTTTTCGTCCATATAGTGTTTTCAAAATGAAAAATGCTATAGAAAGAAAAGAATGAGGATTTAAAATGTGGTCATAAATTTTGATCACTTGTGTTAAAGTTATGAAAAGTTTTCTCATTAACTTTCCAAACATTTTATTTATAGACTTTTATTTATCTATTTTTAAATTTTTAAGAATTTTTATTAATTTATGCATACAAGAGCTGGGGTGTAGGTCAGAGGTGCAGGGGAAGGGGTGGTGGTCGTGAGAGGATCCACCAGAGACTCAATGGGGAGCAGAATAGGCTGATTGACTGAAATATACTGCTGAGGGGAGCAACAGGCGAGGTCTGCTTAGCCATGTGGGTTAGCTCTCTTGCCAGGGATAGAACTGGTGCTGCATTGGCTGCCTATAGCTTCATAGAGCTGAGACTTAACCCTTTGAGCCACCAGGTAGGCCCCCTGTTAACAGTCGTTTAAATCTAATTTGTTTATAAGAGGAAATTTTGTTACCTTTTTTCCCCGATCACCAAGTAATGACTGATCAGAATGTTCTTAAAAAGTTATTTATTTGCTAGAAGTTAGAAGAAAGTATAATTAACCTTCTGTAGGCATAATTTACAATTTCATGTTCTTTGTAATAAGAGGAGCAATGTGTTGATTACAAAAATATAGTCCTCTGTTATTTATTGAGGGTGACTTAGAGTATTAGAAAGACTTTAGAGCAGGGATAAAGAGATATAAGGCTTTACACCCAGTTCTGTCACTGACTAGCCCTGAAAAATTTGTGAACAAGTGTTTTTTTGAAGATTGAAGATCAAAAATATAATCATACAGAAAAGTGGGACTTTTTAGATTATTGTATGACTTAACTATATTGGCTATGTTGTTACAGTTGTAATTCACAGAATAATCTGTGTTGTTTGTGAGCTTTTCGTATAACT
Source organism: Scalopus aquaticus (assembly GCA_004024925.1). Taxonomy (NCBI): domain Eukaryota; kingdom Metazoa; phylum Chordata; class Mammalia; order Eulipotyphla; family Talpidae; genus Scalopus; species Scalopus aquaticus. The sequence goes on from PVIJ01012375.1 coordinate 2,914, forward strand.
TGGAACAATGGATCTTAAACTTTTTTTAAAAAATTATTTATTTATGCATACAAGCAGAGGTACAGGCCAGAGGTGTGGGGTGGCTAGAGGGTTTACCAGAGACAGAGTGGGGAACAGAACAGGCAGCTCGAAGGAAACACACTGCTGAGGGGAGCAGCGGGCGAAGCAGGAGAGGTCTGCTGCGCCATGTGGGAATCTCCCCAGCGGGTGTCTAACTTGTGTCGCTGCTGCTGACAGCTCCACAGCGCAGCGCTTAACTGCTGTGCCACCATGGAGGCCCTGGATCTTAAACTTTTTAATGTCAGGACTACTTGAAACTCTTTAAGAAGGATATATGCTGTATTAGAAATTAAAACTGAGAAATGTTGAAAACACAGAGCATACAAATACACATTCTTCTGACCATCACAGAAATGATACCGCACTTCATGCATGTAGCCCTCTGAAGGACCTCACTGTGTACTTTTGAAGGAATGAGATTTAGAAAAGCAAATGAAATTATAGTATTAATATGAAAATTGTTTTTATCTCTTGGATTTCCTGAACTGGTTAAGAGTTATTCCCTTGAAGCACAGGATTCCTTTTAGGTTTGGAGATAGCCTGAGGAAAAAAACTCTCTAATCTTACAAAGAGAATGATTCTCATGTGTGAAGATTTTCTGGTATCTGCCCCATAGCAGAGAACAAAAGAAAGTTGCCTTTGCTGGGATCTATGATTACTCTCTCCCTCCCCTCTCCGCTACCTCACCCCCCCCCCCTTCTCTCTCTTTCATTTGTCAGTCATTTACATGTCTGTATAACTTTGGGGTTAGATTTTTACTCCTCCATATGTACACATGCTTTACTGACCCTCCATTGAACACCCCATGGCAATACCCTATCCCTTTCCTTTTCCTATACCCTCCTCCCTCTGTCCTATTCCCTCTGGTAACCAGAATATTTTCCCTAAGTCTAAGAATTGTTTTTGTTGTGCTTTGCTTTCACAGTATGTTTTTTGGTTATTTATATTCCATGGATAACTGATACCTTTCACTTTCTAACTTATTTCACTGATTATACTCACCTCAGGGTCCTTCCATTTTGTCCCAAAAGGCACTATTTAATCTGTTTAAACAGCTGAGTAGTGTGCCATTGAATATATAGTCCACAGTTTCTTTTTCCAGTCCTTTGTTGTTGATCATTTAGATTGGATTATGTAAGTACTTTAAATATTTTGGAAATTAGCACCTTGTCAGATGTGATATGCAAATACCTTCTTCCATTTTTTAGGTTGCCTTTTTGCTTTTGTGATGTTTCTTTTGTGGTACGAAAGCTTTTAGTTTGATATTGTCCTACTTGTTTATTTTTGCTTTAGTTTCCCTTACTATTGGGGTTGTATCCCCAAATACATCTTTGTGGTGGATGTTCTGTAGTGTATTCCTATGTTTTCTTTTATATATTTTATGGTTGCAGTTTTTATATCCAAATCTTTGATCCATTTTGAATTAATTTTTATATATGAAGTTAAGTATGAATCTAGTATTTCTCAACACTCTTTGTTAAAGAGGCTTCCTTTCTCCATTGCGTGGTCATGACTCTTTTGTCAAAGATTAATTGTCTGTCTTTGTATTGGTTTATCTCTGGGCTTTCTGTTCCATTTGTTTGTGTTTCCATTTTTGTTTCAATGCCATACTGTTTTGATTACTGTTGCTGTGTAGTATAGTTGGAAGTCTGGAAGTGTGATACCTTTTTTTTCTTCTTTTCTCTCAGGATTGCTTTGGCTCATTGGGGCCTTTTGTTGTTCTATCCATACAAATTGAGTTCAATAGTGGAAGTGTGGTCAACTTGTCATTAAGAAGAAAGACATCAACAGTTACTGAGTTAGAAACTAGGTGTCAGCTGCTTATTTAATCTTCACAACAGATGGTTTATTTATAACAAAATAGATAGTTTATTTCCATTTCACTGGTCAAGAAACTCAGACTTGAGAAATTATTCAGTTTGTTCATGGCTGTATTCCTGGTAAGTAGTAGACCCAGAGTTTGTAGTCAAAGGTGTCATACTTTGGGGACTCCCTGGTGACGTACTGGGTTGAGCGCAGCATTGTGGAGCTATTGGCAGCTGCGGCACGAGTTTGATGCCCAGTCGGGGAGATTCCCACATGGTGCAGCAGACCTCTCCTGTCTCACCTGCTGCTCCCCTCAGCAGTGTACTTCAGTGGATCTGACTGTTCTGCTCCCCGCTCTGTCTCTGGTGAACCCTCTCACTGCCCCACGCATCTGGCCTGCATACCAGCTTGTATGCAAAAATAAATAAAGCTTAAATAAAAAAGATGTCATACTTTGGAGTTCTTGCTTTTATTTTTTTAAGTTTTTTTTAAAGATATGTTTATTTATGCATACAAGCTGGGGTACAGGCCAGAGGCGTGGGGCGGTGAGAGGGTTCACCAGAGACAGAGTGGGGAGCAGAACAGGCAGCTCGACGGAAACACACTGCTGAGGGGAGCAGCAGATGAGGCAGGAGACGTCTGCTGTGCCGTGTGGTAATCTCCCTGGCGGGACCTTGAACTCACATCGCAGCTGCTGACAGCTTCACAGCACAGCGCTTAACCACTATGCCACCAGGGAGGCCCAGGAGTTCTTGCTTTTATACAGTAATTGTAAATAACAACAGTGGTGGTAGCAGTGACAATAATAGTTACTATTTTTGAGTGTTTACTGTATCAGGCACTGTGGTAAGTACTTAAGAAACATTTTCTCTTTATAGCTAACTGTTTAGGTAGTTTTTTAGCCTATTTGTAGATTTGGGAAACTGAACTTTAGATCCAGTAAGTTACTATTATGTTGATACTGCTAATTGTGGGCAACAGAGATGAGATGATAAAAACTCCTGCTCTTAATTCCTGCATCATGAATATCTTTTATGAAAAATAAATAAATCCATCCATTTATATATACATACACATGTACATACATACCTGATTTGATCTGTTCTGGAGCACCTGCTGAAGAGTGGCTGGTCTGTTTTTAGTCTCAGTTCTCAATGTGCATGATGTGGATGTAGTGAAGTATGGTCTGGAGTTCACCTCTGTTAATCTTTATTTTCCCCAAAATTAATCACTGTAACTATTATTAGACAGGTAGCTGCTAATTAGAGGACCTTTTGGAGATGAACCATAAGAAAAAGATAATGAGTTTCAATGATAACGATAAAAAGGAAGAAAAAGAAAAGTATACTTAGCTCTTGCTACATCATAGAACATGGTATGTTATACTTGTAAGGAAGCTAAGTGATTATTTAAATTCCCAATTCCCCTTTTTACTTCAATGGCAAAGGAGATCCAGAGGTTAAATGATAGATGGGTCCATGGTTTACTTAGTGTGTGAGTTAATATAATAACCCTGATTAACTTTATTGCTTATTTTCTATCATATGCTAGTATGTTAATAATGTATATAGAGAACAAATTCTGAAGCAAGACTGCTAAATTTTCTGTTGGCTCTATAATTTATTGAATGGCTCCAGGCCAAATCATGTAATCTCTGTGCTTCAGTTTCCTCACCTATAAAATATAAATAATAGTAGTTTGGGGACTTTTGTAGTATTGGATGCATTAAAATACGAAAAATGCTTAAGATAATACCTGACACATATTAATTACTTCTCCTACAGAACTCAATGATGTTAGATATTGTTAGGTTAACCTTATTTTTGTGAGGGAAACCAAACCTTCAAATTAGTCTCTCTGAGCTTGTTCAATTTAGGTTTTCTTGGAAAATAACTTGATTTTAATGATCTCTGATACTCATGTTGGCAAATGTCCTTAACGTTTTTATATACAGTAAGAAAACCAGATGGGAAGTTAGATGGGTTTTGAAATACATTAATTTGTCCCATGTCACTTGTTAATTTGTATTGGTTTCAGTTGTAGAATCTCTGGATTTTTTTTTAACTGAGGTCACTTCACATGTGTATTCATAAGTATGCGAGGTATTGCAGTGAGTTGAGTCTTTAGTGTGTATCTTTAGTGTATATTTAATTTTAGTTAATTTTCAGTTTTCTAAAGAAATCTTACTTTTTAATCCTATCATTGGTTTTAGAGTTGAAAAGGACTTTCTCAACCCCTCTCATTTACAGATAAATAAATTGAGAGCAGAGAGGCCAAGATCTGTGGTCAGCTGATAGCAGAACTATCAGTAGGAGTATTGACTTAACACTTGCTCTCTGCCATAGCTTTCTGAGTTTTATTACTGCGTATAAACATTCTTTTTGTTTAAATTTTAAGAATGAATTTTATTTGTAATTTAAATGTCCTTGTTAATGCTTACTAAAATGCTCTACATTACTATATTTGTGTGAATGTTGTTTATTAGATCAGATTAAGAGCCTAAAACTAGTTTTTGTGTGTGTGAATTAGAAGACTGGGTGAATTATGAGATTCAAACCTTAAAGATTGTCTCCTCAACTACAAAAAACTACATTAGCCATTGCCCCATCAAGGTATTATTATAGGTAGAAATCTGTCTTAGGTAAGAAGACAGTCTGCGGAATTATGGCAAGGCTTGAGTGGTCTGGTAGAGATGAAAGTAAGACTCGAAAAGTTAAAAAATCAGTTGGTCATTCCTCTGTAACATATCTCTGTTAGAAGATTAATGCCGGGCCTCCCTGGTGGCACAGTGGTTGAGCGCTGCGCTGTGGAGCTGTCGGCAGTGCGCGATGCGAGTTCGACGCCCAGCCAGGGAGAATCCCACATGGTGCGGCAGACCTCTCCTGCCTCACCTGCTGCTCCCCTCAGCAGTGTATTTCTGATCTGCCTGTTCTGCTCCCCACTCTATCTCTGGTGAACCCTCTTGCCGCCACACACTTCTGGCCTGTACCCCAGCTTGTATGTATAAATAAATAAATCTTTAAAAAAAAAAAAAAAGAAGATTAATGCCGGTTACATGGAGAGTACGCTCCCCACTTCTTATAACAAGTCATGAAACCAAGTTGGGGTCTGTGTCAGAATATGTGTTAAAATAGTTTATTAAGTATTCACAAGTGTTCCTTTTTTTAATCATAAAATAATGATGATAACATTAGCTAATGTGTATTGAGTACTTCTCATGTGCCGTGAATTTTAATCCTTATCCTCTAAGGTAGGTTTTGTTATCCTTATGTTAAAAAGATACTTAGCCTTAAATTCGGTAGGAAAACCAGAATTCAAACACAGATGAGTCTTATTTTAGAGTCTGGAGCCTTAACATGGTGGTAAACTGTCAGGATCACGCAGGGGAGTAGACATGTAAATATAAGTAACTCCCTGCCCTGGGGGAGCTTGTTATTTGGGTTGTCACCTAGTCTTAGTATACAGTGATTATGTCACAGAGCAAGGGCCAGTTGAATTTGCCCTGGCTACTAAAGGTATTTATCTTGGAAGGATTCATTGATGTGGTGTTTGAACTGGGCACTAGAGATTGAGTAGGATTTTATCATGGGGTGAAGAGGGGGAAAGGCACTGAGGGCAATCTTGGCAAAGAGTAATATTGAACAACGGTCTATAGATAGGTGGAAGTAGCTAATCATGTTTAAAGAAATCTAGTTTAGTAGATATTTTGGAGAGCTGATAGGGTGAGGCTGGAAAGGTGGACTGGAGGGATCAAAGGGTTAAGGGCCTCAAATACCGTGATAATTTAAACACATTTTGGGTGTGACTCCATTGCGGATTTTAAGGAAGAGATTGATGGTAGGAATCAGTGCAAAGTGAGATGTGTAGTTTAGATCTTGGTGGATGTGTTGGAAAGAGCAAGGTAGGAAAAATGAATGGTATAGCCAAAAATAATGAAGGTTTGAATTAATACCTTATTTATCAATTTTGATATACATTTTTCCACATCTTAACATCTGAAATTATAATTCATCTTATGATTTAATGCTTTGTCATGGATTAATTAGCAAATGAAGTAATGGTGTATATTATTATTAGTGGCGTCTGAGAGTTGATGAAATATGATAGTAATAATATACATAATATTTACTGAATTCCTGCTATCTTAGGTAGATTAGTCGATATTTGTCAGCATCTAGCATCTGGCAGTGTCTGGCATATTTAGCAACATACATATTTGTTGGATAAATTATCTCATGTGCTCTTTACAACAGGCCCGTTGATATAGACATTTACCCACTTTGTTGGAAAATAGAGCTTTGTATTTAAGTAATGGTCCAAGGTTACATAGCTAATTTGTGATTGATTTAGGATGTGAGTGTGGGTCTAACTTTAAGTGGCATTCATCACTATGCAGCTCTTTTATATACTGTGTTCCACTGAGTTAGGAAGCAGATTCAAGAGGAATAATAATAATAGAGTTGAGAGAAATTTGGTAGATAGAATTGTCAGAACTTTTATTAGGCTGCAAAGACTGATACATACTGATGAAATTTGAATGGAGGGTACACGTGAGGCCATTGTGTCACAGGCTAACACCATCTGACTGACTGCCAAGAGACTTCATAGTGTTTTTACCTTCGTGGATTCACTGTGACTAAGTTCTGATCAGTAATTGATCTTTTCAGTGACCTTGGATTGATGGGATTTGGACAATATCTTAATTAAGTGACTACATGATATTAAGACACAAAGGGAGTGATGTAGAAAAACTTAGGTGCCAAATTATTAATTTACAATAAGTGAACTGAATGTTCACATTCTAAGTTAAAATAGACTTTCCTATCACTAAGTTATGAGGGGAGAGAAATTATAATCGGGAGGTTTCTGGGCAAATGTATAATTACAAAGGGAGACTTAATGATTCAATTATTTAATGGTATCAGGTTAAGGTCCTAGTGTTTGGATGTGTCATATCCTTGGTTGGGTACCTTTTTTGTTGGCTGGAGCTTGGATGAAACAGTCATTAGTTTTGTTTGAAGCTTATTTTCCTGTGCTTTTAACATTGACTTTTTTGGGTTTACTTTTTGTTGTTTTTTTTTAAGATATCTTAATACTACTTATACTGGTTTAGGGCTGTTTCTAACTTTGCATATATCTTCTGATCTATTATATGCTAATTTTATTTATTTACATTTTTAAATTGAGGTAATTTTGGCTTAAATTATTGTTGGTATTTTGGAAGTGTACAGTTGTATGCCCTCCCTCAGCTATAGCCACCATGATGCACCCGCAACTAAATCACCCGTATGCATCCACTGTACTCCCTTTACTCTTTGTTCTCACCCTCCCACCAATCCCCCCCCCCCCCCCTGGTTTCTTCAGTTCTGTAGTCAGCTTTCAGGGTTAGTTTTTAAGCTTGTCCTTATTTGACTCTTAGTTTAGTTTCTCTGTATTCCACATATATGTGACACCATCTGGTATTTATCATTCTCCTACTGACTTATTTCACTTAACATTATCCCTTCCAGCTCCATTCATGTTGCCTAAAATAGCATGAGATTATATCTTTTTTTGATCACTGAGGAGTATTCCATTGTGTATATATACCCCTCAGTCTTTTTAATTGGATTCTGAGGAGAACATCATTGGTAGTTGCCCTGGTTTAGAAGTTCTAGAATGTAGCACTGTCCAGTAGAACTTTCTGTGATAATAGAAGTGTCTCTATTTATATTGTCCACTATATAGCCACATCAGCATATGATCTGGGCAATTGAAATGTGGATAATGAAACTGAGGAACTCATTTAAAATTTCAATTTTAGTTATTAAAACTTTAATTTTAATAGTGATAGGGGGCTAGTTTAATGTAGTGATTTTGCACAGCTTGAAAACTTTAGCTGATTATAGTCATGATAAGAAGGAAAATTAACTCAGTTGTTATGTATGTGTACCTATATATGTATTCATGTGTATATATCTCTATTGTATCTCATTCTGGGACCTCCTGGAATTTGTGACAGCAGAGGCCAAGCTGTTGCAGTGGCAGTGCCTGTTTAGTGCTTTGATCAGCTAGCCTTCTCCCCCCCACCCCCAGTCTCATTTCTAAAATTTAGGGTAGCTTCTCATTCGCATTGCTTGTAAAATACAGAAAATGCAAATACCTGGGCCCCACTAGAGAAAATTTTGTGTGTTTAACGTTCTGATACACTAAATCTTCAAAATCAAGATTGTGTTTTCTTTAGTTGTTTTCTGAAGACTACCAAGATTATTCTGATTACTAGGCTATATTACTTTTGTTCCTTTTACTTATGATAACTTACAACAATAAGATTTACCATTTATCTGTTATTCCAATTTATAAGTATGTATATTTGTGGTTACTATCCTTTTTGGGAGTTAATTTCTAATGTTACTCATGGTTCCTGAAAATTATGCTGTGTTTCTCACAATTTCCATGTGTTTATAGGAAGAGCATAAATCTCTCCCTTGTTAGAGAAACTAACCTAAAGAACATTGTCTAGTATGGGCCTCCCCGGTGGTGCAGTGGTTAGGCGCTGCGCTATGGAGCTGTTAACAGTGGCTACAGGAGTTCGACGCCTGGCGGGGGAGATTCCCACATGGCGCAGCAGACCTCTCCTGCCTCGCTGGCTGCTCCCCTCAGCAGTGTGTTTCCGTCGATCTGCCTGTTCTGCTCCCCCACTCTGTCCCTGGTGAACTGTCTAGCCGCTCCACACCTCTGGTCTGTACCCCAGCTTGTATGTATGAAAAAAATAATAAAAATAAAGAACATTGTATAGTTTAAGTTAATGGTCTCTTAAGTACTTAATTAAAGAACTAAAGCAAATTCAGGGAGGGAGGGAGAGATTCCTTATACAAAATGTTGGATGTTTAATTGTGGAGTTTTTTTAAAAAACCAAATTAGCTACTGATTATCAGTGAGTCATTGGCATTCTGTATCGTGCTTTTCATGAATGAGGGGAGATGTCCTGAAGGTCAGACATAATAATTCATTAATTTTAGAAGCAGTTATTAGACCTTTAATATATTTACTGGTTGCTTGTGCCAAAAAATATCACTTTTTTATTGTTCAGTTATTCTCTTATGGAATATTGGTGTTTACTACTGACAACAGTGCTAGCATTGGGAAACATTAGACTTACTCAGACATACCATTTTCTCCAAGAACTGTTTTAAGGGCTTAGCTTGGGAGAAATGGATGGATTTGACATTATTTCACTAAATAGAATCCTAATGCTTTAAAATTACAAGTATACTTCCCAAATTATTCTATTTTCCAATGACAGTAAGTAAAATATTTCTACCTCATAGTTTCTGGTACTTAAAGATTCTATTTCTTCAACTTCCTTTCAGAGGAAAAGAGAACCACATGGTCTGGTTTACTTGAAACAGTTCTAATTTATGCCTGTTTTTCTTTGTTTAGATATTAATCATACTACCTTTTCTTATTGAGGTATAATTTACATATAACATTACATTAGCTCCAGTGATCATTTGATATTTGTATATATCATTGCAAAATGATCATCACGGTAAGTCTAGGTAACATCAGTCACCACATATAGTTATAAAAATTTCCTTTTTCATTTTCTTGAATGAGGAGAACATTCAACATTTACTCTTAGCAACTTTCAAATATGCAGTACAGTATTATTAGCTGTAGTCATCATGTTATACATTAAATCCTCATGACATTTAAAATTGGAAGTTTGTGCCTTTTGATTTGAACCACCAATCTGTTCTCAGTATTTATGAGCTTGATTTGTGTTTTTTTTTTTTTAAGATTCCACATATATGTGAAATTATATGGTCTGACTTTTTTCACTTAGCATAATGCCCTTGCTGATTTAACTGTTATGGCTAAATAATACTCATTTATCCACCTATGGATACTGGTTTGTTTCCTTATGTTGCCTATGTAGATAATGCTGTGATGAATATGGGGGTACATATGTCTTTTTGGGTTAGTGTTTTTGTTTACTTTGGGTAAATACTCAAAAGTGGATTGGTGAATGATATGGCAGTTTTAATTTTTTTGAGGAACCTTCGTACTGTTTTACATAGTGGTTTTGTCAATTTGCATTCCCACCAGAGGTGCATAAGGATTTCCTTTTCTCTATATCCTTCCCAGTCTTCCTTCCTCCTTCCTTCCTTCTTTCTCTCCCTCCCTCCCGACCTCCCTCCCTCCCTCCCTCCCTCTCTCCCCCTCCTCCCTCCCTCCCTCCCTCCCTCCCTCTACACCCTCCTTTCCTCCCTCCCTCCCACCCCCATTGCCCCTCCCTCCCTCTCTCCCATTCTAACAGATGTGAGGTGATATCTAGAGACCATTCTTGAATGATCCAATGCTTTATGGTGAGGACAGTCTGTAATTACTGATTTATTTGCTTCATGTCATTGTTAAAATAATTGGGACAGGCAGTATTCTAGTTTTCTTCCAGTAGGCTTCATTGTAGGTGTTTTGAGAGTTAAATGGATGAAACTGAAGGAGACTGGGGCTCCTAGTGTTTAAAACATGCACTTATTATATCTTTAGTCTGTATTTCTCACTTCTGTCCTTTGGGGAGTGTAGAGTCTCATTTAATACACTTTTTTTCAGAAATAGTGGTTCCTGGAATCTAGGTAGGGAGAGTAGAGAAATGAAGTGGTGAAGGTGGGACTGGTATGAGATTGTAAGTGGACCTGTTAACTGCTTTATTCCACTAATTCTCCTATATTCAGGGCCCCTCCCTTAATCTGCCTTCTTAAGTACCTGGTACTTCCAGTTCCTGAACTCCTCTGCACTATAGAGATTAGAATGGTCTTTCTGTAGGTATCTGCCTTTGAAGTTCCTGCTTTCCAGCTTTGCTAAGTCAGTTTACTATTCTCTGTGCTTTATGTCTGCCAGAAATTTATTGAAAACTCTTTTTTTGGTGATGTCTCCTTACCATTCTCTATTCCTGTGGCTTTGTACTTTAGAAAATACCCTTTATCTAGTTTTGGGAAGGATAAGAGATAAACATGTGTGGTCTATTCATCGTAATCTACTGTAATTTCTGCTGTCCAGACCCCCTCCATTTCAATTTATTTAAAGAGTTATTTGATCACTTTTATTAGTACTGTTAATTTGGCATGGCTAAATTGGAGAGTGATGATATCTTTCAGTGTTTAGCTCAGGTTTGATTTGTAAACTTACTACAAATGTGTATCACACATCCCAAAACACTTGGTTTGGTTTGATAGTTCCACGAAAGTGGAAAAGAGAGGAGCAAAGAGTCACTAATTGAATTTCAGCTGGAAGCTTTGAAATCTCTCTCTCTCTCTTTTTTTTAATAACAGAAAGTAACCGAAAGGCATTGGGTCTGCGTGAAATGTCATTAAAGGATAAAGGTATTCAACAAAGCCTGGCTGAAGATTGTGGATGGAGAAAATAAGAAAAGTTCATGTTTGTCTTCTTTATAGTGACTAGGGGTCTGAAATGAATTACTTTGGTATGAATTCTTTTAGTTTTGCTTATGCAGTGACTGAATTTATCCCTTTTACATAGTTTTATGTAAAAACTCAAATGTAATCCCTGATAGTGAAATTGAAATATCCTTTTCTCTTTTAAAGTATTTTATAGTAGCAGGTAACAAAAGTGTTGGTAAGTACTTCTAATCACAGAGTTCATACATTTTTTTGATTAAAACTTTCTGATTGGGTAAATAAACATAAGAAATATGAATATTTCAAATTGTGCTGCCATTAGGTACTTGCTAAAGAGAATGGCAAAATATTTTCTGTAGGATTTGTTTGCTTTGTATCTTGAACTTCCAGAAATTCAGCTCTTAACAGATTGAGAATTTAGAAAATAGGTTTATTTAGAGATCACCGAAATTGAAATTATAGTAATCTGTGAGCTCAGTCAAGCCATTTAGCCTTTCTCACCCTTAAATTGGGTTAGTAATAATGTTACACGGCAGGGAGAGGGGCACCCCCAGAACCCCCAAACCTGCCCACTCCAAATAGGTTCTGCCATCTGCCGTATCAAGACAAAACATTTAAGACTTTAAGTGGAAAAGAAACTTTAATACATTTAGTGTGATAATACAGAAAAGACAAAGAATAAATTTCTAAACTAAGCACCCAAAGTTACCCATCACCTCATGGACAAAAGTCCACCCAAATGGGATTGACTCAAAGCAAGGCCCAGAAGCCAGCCATGAGTCTAAAACACCTTTTGGCAGGGACCCATAGAAAAGAGTCAGAAACAGCCAGACAAGTGAGGAAAAGAGCAAAATCAAAATCCATATCAATGTTGTCATTGTTAAGCTCCCCATGGGTCTCTCACCCACATCTGCCTCAATCAGTACAGGCCAGTGCAGCTTCTTCACATGTCTCTCTATTACTTGTGCTTCTGGCTCTCCATCCTGCTTTCTCCCTTCTTTCTTTTCCTCTTCTTTTTCTTATCTCTCCTGCTCAGCACCACCCTCCCTTGGGTGGGTCAGGGAATCTGGGACACTCCCCTTTCCTGAGGACCACCCTCTTACTATAATGCTTCCATCAGAGGATCATGTAACATGAAATGAATAAATGGAAGGACAATGGGTAGTAAGTTTGGTACTTATCATATGCTAAGTATTATATAAGTATTGACCATTATTTCATATATATCCCTAATGGTTTGGAACCAAGTTGAACAATGTCCTCCTGGATGGTTGATTTGCTCTTGAGTAAAACTGGGGGAAGAGATCAGTGAAACTCTTAACTAGGAAAAAGTGTCTTATATACTACTGTTCATTGAATGATTGAACAAATGGAAGATGAAAGAATTTAATTCTTTTTTTACAGTCTGGTATTGCATGCAGTAGAAAGTTTATCTTATTACTGTTGATGATTTAATGAGAAAAGATTATTTGTTTTTTAAAGTTTCTTTTTTTGGGTAGACATGAAAAATTGAAAAAACTGGTATCTTTTATCTCTTTCTTTCATACTTTTATTGCAGAACAGTATTATTTCTGAATTAATTTGTAAGCATATGGTATTAGAGAAGATGATGTTTTAGAGAAAGAAATTATTATGAAATGTGGTATTTTGAAATTCTCCTTTGAGAATTCATACTTGCATTTTGGAGACAATTTTACTTAATATGGTAGGCTTTGTATAAGGAACAATTACTAAACTAATATTTAGCAATTTTAATTATAATGAATTTAAAATTATAACTATATCAATAATAATTTGGTGCATATTTTGTGTTCTGTTTAACACAGAATATCCTACTTAGTAATGTCTTTTGAATTCTGTAATTTGCAAATATATATATTTTATTAGTACTTAGATCTTTTTATTCTCATTAATGTTCAAAATTAAGTAAAATTATTGGCAAAGACAAAGTAATACTATTAAGCATTTTATTTTTATTTATTAAATATATTTTTTTATTTATTTATGCGTACAAGAACTGGGTATAGCCCAGAGGTGTGGGGTGTGTGTGTGTGTGTGTGTGTGTGTGTGTGTGTGTATTCACCAGAGACAGAGTGGGGAGCAGAAGCAGACTGATCTACTGAAATACACTGCTGAGGGGAGCAGCGGGGCGAGACAGGAGAGGTCTGCTGTGCCATGTGGATTATCTCACTGACTGGGGATCAAACTCATGCTGCAGTGCTACCTATAGTTTGATAGTCCTGAGACTTTAAACCCTGTGCCACCAGGGAGGCCCCTCTGTTAAACATTTTAAATGCATCACTTCCTAGTGCTTTTTAGCAGTGATTTATGTAGATTCTTCAATATTTATGCATTAAATAACAGAACTAGATGAGTAGCCAGATATAGGGAGTGAGGGAGGGAAGAATTAAATATAACGGCTTAAACCTAGGGAAACTGGTAGAGAGTAGCTACTTTTGGGGGTGTTAATTTAGTGAAATTAGATATTAAATATATTAATTTCATGTGTTAAATGTCTAAATTTAGATATAAGTAGTAGGAATTTGAAAAATTGTATGTAGAGGTAAGATTTATTACAACTGAGATAGTAATTAAAGAATTAATTCACTAAGGGAAAGGTGTAAGGCAGAAAAATAGAGACCAAATAGAGGAAATCTTGGAAAATACGTTGTCACAGGAGTGAAGGGTCTTAAGGTTGAATGGATTATCTGTGACAGTAGTGACATACTTTGTGGACACATCAGTGAGAATGAGCATTAAGTATAGGTCTTAGATTTGACAAAAGGGGTTTATAGGTAAATTTTGAAAAATTCTTTCTTGCTAACTTTCTTCCAGGTTTTAAGAGGTTAAAGTTGCTGAGACAGATGTGTATTTTTTGAGACATTTGACTAGTAAGATTGAGGGAAACAGAACAGAATCTTTAGGAATCAGTAGGATAAAGGTAAAAGTTTTCCGAGGGTGGATATAGTAGTGTCAATTTTAACTAACTTTGTTGCTTTAATAGCATAACCTCATTTATTGACAGACCTTTAAAGGGTGATTTTATTTCTCTAAATTTCAATTTTCTTATGAGTAAAATGGGGTTAATAATTATCTTTCAGGGTTATTATGAGACTTATATGTAATTATGAAAGTGTCAGCACAAACATAACCTGTAAAAGATATTTTTTAAGTAAATTATAGCTGTTGATTTTGATCATCTTATTAACATACTTTATTTTAGGGTGTTAGTACTTAATCTTTTTTTGAAACAAGACTTTTCAGTATCATGAAGTTTTTTGGAAATCAATTAATGGTAGCTGCACTTTTAGAATATATTGCTTGAGCAATTTCATTCTGAAAAAATGATTTACTGTATTTCTTAGCTTCTAAGATACACGTTCCCTTGTTCTATATTCTCACACCTTTGAAACTAGGATGCATCTTACAAATGTCATAGTTTAATTAGTATTGTGTTTTTTTAAAGATTTATTTATTTATCTATGCATAGAAGAACTGGGGTGTATGCCAGCGGTTTGGGGTGGGGGGCGGGGGGTGGTGGTGGTGAGAGGATTCACCAGAGACGAAGTGGGGAGCAGACACAGATTGATTTACTGAAATCAATTGATTTACACTGCTGAGGGGAGCAGCAGGGCGAGACAGGAGAGGTCTGCTGTACCATGTGGGTTAGCTCCCTGGCCAGGGAATGAAACATAGGCCATGGTGATGACAACAGTGAGACTAACCTCTAAGCCACAAGGGAGGCCCTGGCATTGTTGTTGTTTTTGTTTTAATGGTACATAAAATAATGATTCATTTTGATTATTGATGGTGTCTTAAATTTGACAAAAAATGATTGTATTTTATTAAGTACAAATATCTTCATCTATTTTGACAATTAGTAGAGTGTTTGTTGGAAACATTCTTTAGCCTAGTTTATTAAGGTTTTGCTTTCTTTGAAATTGAAGTGATGTGGTCTGAGATGCGTTTTTATAGGCATGTTGGAAACAGCACTGTAGAATTTTTGGATCTTTTTTGGCCTTCTTTCAGAGAAACTGGCAAACTGTTACTAAGAGCAGGAATAGGAATTTTAGGATGTGATAACTATTATATTTGGGCAAAATCCAGTGTATTTTACCAATGTGTATGAAGCTCAACTGTTAAATAGGGCTGGAAGCCAAAGCAGTAAGAACTTTTTTTGTAACTACTAAATGAGATTTGAATTTTGTGTAGAAGTAAAAGAGTGAAAATTGGAAAAAATAAGAAAGGTCTTGGCATTTTGATATTTTATGAAACTGGAAGGGCTATAAAATAATTCAATAAAAATATTAGCTCACACTTAAATAAACATAAGTGTTGATTTTGAACATTTAGGGTTTGCATTACAATCTATACAGTTTGCAAACATATTTTGTACTTGTACAGTGCTGTATGCTGTGGCTTATAAAAATTAAAGTGACAATGCTCTCTGCCCTCACAGAATTTACAGCTGTTATCATGATAAATGTAGGAATGTACCTTATAGATTTAATTTCTTAGAAATGAGCATTTGTTATCAACTTTACGTTATCAGGTTCTTTAGACAAAGGAAGATTCTGATTTGTTTTTGCTCATTTCTCCTGTCATATTTTTCCATCTCAGATAGGTATGTGGCTATGACTTCTCAAGGGCATTCAGTAAGGTAAATTACCATGTTGAGGGATTTGACATATGGGAATGCAGTTTTGATTGTTATTCTAAATAAATGACTTCCTTGAAAGTGTTACGGTTTTCCTTTCCATAATTTTGTATCTTTATAGAATAAAAATTTGTAACTGCTTTAGTCAGGATGAGCCAAGATGTTAGTTATGGTTAAGATGGACACTCTATGGTATAAAAATGTTTTTCATATCTAACCTGATGAATTAGTTACTTATTGTTGCATAACAAATTACCCCAACACTTAGTGAGTTAAAACAATACTGAACATTTATTAAGTCATAATTTTTATATGTGTCAAGAGTTTGAAAGCAGTTCATCTGTGTGGTTCTGTCTCAGAATATTTTGTGAGGTTACAGTCAAGTTTGTCAGCTGTTGTGCTGGGCAACACCACACTGATAACAGGAGTCATGGAGCAGGCTACTGAGTGCAGGATGCTGCTCGAGGGCAAGATACTGCCTTTTTATTGACAGAAAAGGGTGGGTCACTGTATATTGGATTTAGGGAGTCCAAGGGTACACACCTGACTCCCACCGGGGCTCTAATCTTCTTAACACGGTGTTCCTCAGATTAGTCCATGGAGGAAAAGCACATCAGTCACTGGCCCCTTGGGTCGTTACACCTACAGTCAGCCAGGGCTACAGTTATCCTAAGTTTTGTCTGGGAACCTCAACCTCAGACTGGAGGTTCTGATTTTGGATGGTTTACTGATAAGGTTCACAAGTTTGTGCTAGCTTCCTCACCACTTGGATCTCTCCATAGGCTGCTTCAGTTTTTTCATAGTTGGCTTCCATCAGAATAGGCGTTCCAAGAGAGACTAAGATGAAAATCAGTGTCTTTTATGTACTTGCCTTGGAAGTAGTATTCTCCCATTTCTGCAGTGTTCTATCAGTTTTACAGGACAGCCCTATTTAGAATGGGAGGGAACTGTGCAAGAGCATTAATACCAGGAAGTGAGAATCATGGGAGATCATAGCAGAGGCTAGTTACTGCACCTGATAAAAAATACAAAAATCTAATGGTTTAGAATTTTTTGGAAATAAAAAGTATTAGAAAATTGTGGGACCAAAACTAGAGGTTAATCTTAGAAAATGAATTTCACTCCAAATAGTGGAACATGTCTTTTTCTCAGAAAGCATAAATTATAGAATGAACAATACTTGGTAGCACTTGGGCAAGATCCTTTAATAACCATTCTGCATCTCTGGTCTTTAGTGTTAAAATGAATGTCATATTTACCTTAAAGAGCTCTGAGCTTGTGTTAAGGTAGTATGTTTAAAAGACTCAAAACAATATCCCGTAGTAAACATTCAAGAAATAATACTATTGCTCAGTATTTGTGGCCGTCGTATTTTCTCTCACATGTACTCAACCCAGTCTAATCTAGTTTCTGTCCCATGACTCTACCAAAATGAATTTGAAAGGTCACCAGTGAGATGCTTGTTTAATCACCTCTTTCAGTCTCTTCCTTTTTAGACTTTAAGCAGTTTTCCCCTCTTTCTTTAGTGTGTTATTTTTATTAAACTTCTGTGAAGTTAAAGTTATAGACTCTGTAGAAGAAAGCAGGAGGCTATGTATTCTAATGTTAGCTGTTTTTTCTTTATAATTCAGTTGCAGCATTCAGTTGAGAGAGAGACAGAGACAGACTGAATAGACATCTGTATTCATCTAGCTCAAGAAGCAGAAAGGACCTTTTTGTTTTTGTTTTAAGTCAAATGTTTTCAGTTTTCTTTTTTCCCCAGCTTTATTAAGATATAATTGACATATAACATTGTGTAAGTTTTAAAGTGTATAACGTGTTGATTTTATACATTTTTATATTGCAAAATGATGACCAGCATAGCATTAGCTGACACCTCATTCCTGTCTCAATTATCATTTCTTTTTTGTATTGAGAACATGTAAGATTTATTCTGTTAGCAACTTCCATGTATAGAATATGTTTTTATTACCTATCATCAGTGTGCTATGCATTAGATCTCCAAAACTTGTGAGTCTTATAACTGGAAGCCACCACTTTAGTTTTTCTTTGACTTTAATTTTTTAGCTTCCACATATAAGTGATATCATAGAAGTTTTTTCTTTTCTGACTTATTTCACTTAGCATAATACCCTCAAGTTTTATCCAAGTTGTTTCAAAGGGCGGGATTTCCTTCCTCATGGCTGAGTAATATTCCATTGTGTAAATACCACATTTTCTTTATCCAGTCATCTGTAGATGGATACATAGGTTGTTTCTGTGTCTTGGCTATTGTGAATAATGCTGTAGTGAATATGGGTGTACAGGTTTTTTTTTCTTCTTTAAGTAGCTTTTAGTTTTAAAAAATCTCTCCTTTTTGAAATGCTCTTTTAATTTTTGTGGCCCTGTGTACACTTTCTATCCTTATTGTTTTCTGTGATGCTTCTGTATTCCAGCAGATTCTGCTCTTAGTCCACTTCTTACTTTTGAGAGAAATTTCATTTATCTAGGGCATAGTCAGTTTCAAATCATTCATATGTGTGTGTATATATATATAAAATCATCTTTGTGTACATCATTTTCAGCTCTTAACCACTAACTTTGACCTATCTTCCAAATCACCCATTTTTTGTTTCATATTTCTGCTGACCAGATGGATCTTAATTGTCTTATGAATACCTAAAATGGTTTGTCACCCTAAACTGTCTCTTCTTTGCACAGTTCTTTCCTTTGGTGTTTTACCAACTTGATCAGTATTATCACTGATCAACCTTGTTTTTACGTAGGCTTAAAATCTTAACTTTCTTTAATATCCTTAGTTAATGTTTAGTTTTCATTTATTTTGCTTCTTGTTAACTCCTCTCTTTCCCGTAACTTACCCACATTTTTTTTTGTTACTACCTTAGTTAAGCTTCAATGTGCTTTATTTATTTTCTTTTTAGTGTTTAGCATGTTATATTATAATTTAAGTGCAAGCAAGATGGCTAATACCCACATCTTACAGTCAAATAGAGAATAAGTGACATATATAAGTAATTAAAACATACGTGAAAATACTAAATTCTTTAATAATTTCAAGTAGATGAGTACAGAATTTCAGAGGAGGGACTTAGGACATCCAGCTGGGGTAATCAGGACAAAGCATACAGGAGGTTAAATTTGATCAAGTTCTTAACAGATTATTAAGAAATTAGATTTTAAAGAAGGGGGTAGAAGCAATATTTGTAAGCCAAGACAAAGATGGAAGAAATATTGAGGTCTCAAAAATGATCAATAAGTAATTCTTGTTTGTTTGAGGGCAGATTGTGAAAATGAAATTAGTTTTCTACATTTGGAAGATAAACTTGAAAAGACCGTTTGGTCTTTTTGAGTGATATGGGTGTTATTTCATGGCCACTGGGACGTCCTTGTAAGTTTTTAAGCAGAAGAATCAAATTGGTGCTTTGGTACAGTTGTAAGATGTGTTAGAGAGATGAAAACCATTGCTCAGCCAATCAAGAGTTTTTCAGAAATAGTTCAGATAGAAAGATAATAGATAATGAATGTAAAAGAGGTTACGGGTAGTCCCCAGCAGGAAGGAAAACAAGGGAGAATATAAACAGCTGGAACTACATCGAACTGAGAAACTTCTGTACAGCAAACGAGACAGTAATCAAAATGAAGAGACACCCTACAGAATGGGAGAATATTTTATGTGCAAATATTTGCACACCATACATGTGACAGGAGACTGATATCGAGCTGATACAACTCAACAAAAAGAGAACATATCCCAATCAAAAATGGGCAGAAGAACTAAACAGGCATTACTCCAAAGAAGACATGCAGATGGCCAACAGGGACATGAGAAAACCTTCATCATCACTTATAATCAGGGAAATGCAAATCAAAACAAAGGAATACCATCCCATACCTGTCAGAGTGACCTATATTAAAAAACCCAGAAACAATAAGTGCTGGTGAGATTGTTGAGAAAATGGAACCCTCTTACACTGTTGGTGGGAAAGTTGACTCAGCCAGCCCCTATGGAAAGCAGTGTGGAGAGACCTCAAAAGACTAAAAATGGATCTGCCATATCACCCAGCAATTGCACTCTGGGTATCTACCAAAGAACACAAAAACACTAGTTTGTAAGGAAACATGCACTCCCATGTTTATAGCAGCACTAGTTACCATGATTAAGATAATGAAGCAACCTAAATGCCTCAAAACATATGAGTGGGTCACAAAGATGTGATGTATATACACAATGGAATATTACTCAGCAGTCAAAAAAGATAAACTCATGCCATTTGCAGCGATAAGTATGGAACTGGAAGGGATTATCCTAAGTGAAACTAGCCAGAAAAAGGAAGATAAATACTGGATGGTTTCACTTATGTGAAATATAGAAAAACCAAACAAAGGGTCAAACAAAGACAAACTATAAAACCAGTCCTTGAAAGTTGACCATAGATCTGAGACAGCTGAGTGGGACATATGAGAAGAGAGGGGTGGGGGCAGCATAGTAGAACATAGCAAACTGTGATGGAGGACAATGGGTGCTTTGGTGGTGGGAGAGCATGATGACCACACCTAAGGGGAGAAATGCTATATTGTTAAAATATTAACAAAGATGTAAAACAATGGTATTTCATTAATAAAAACAAAACCAGAAAAAACTCAACTTCAAGCACTTAAAAATAGCCTGCCATAGAAAATATATCTGTTGCTGATACTTGGTCCATAGCTATCAGTGTGCTACTCCTGGACTATGTAATCTACTCCCCTTTTTTCTTTTTTTGGTTCTACAAAATAGAAATAAAGAATAAATGAAAGACCTAAATAAAATGCCTTATAATAAAAAGAACAGGGCAAAAAAAAAAAAGTAGTAGAATTAACTGAACCAGATCACTAAGTTAGGGATGGAAAGTAGAATGTAAGAATATTAATTCTTATACTAGGACAGGGATTTTAAATTTCCTCATGATATAAGGTGCTTAGGACAGGACTGGCACATAGCAGATAGTAAAAATTTGTTGAATGAATGAGATGATAATTGAGATTGTGAATCTATGATTTGTATACTGGAAATTACATTAACAGAATGTAATAAGCATGAAAAGACTGAAGAAAAATTTATTTTGGACATTTCGAGTTTGTGTTAGCAGACATGTGACTCAAAATATAGATTTGGGAGATAGTCACATAGACGTTTTCAAAGCCTTGTCAGTGAATGTCATTGTGTAAGTGCACAGAAATTTATAAATGTGAGTATAACATGAAAGACTCCACATTAGTTATTAAAGATATTTTATACATATTTATACATATTTTATACATGTATTTCATATATGTAATATAAAAATTAATAATTTAATATAAAACTTATGTGTAGTGAATTGCCTTTTGCCTATTGGTACTTTAAAAAATTTCATGAAATTTGTTGATACATGCATAATATTTCTTAGATACTACAGACTTTGGATTATTAGATATGTAGAAGAGTACATTAATTTAAAATTTTAATATATTCAATATTAGATTATAAGAATTTATATACGAGGTTTTACTGACATTATGTATGACTTCTATCTTCAAAAACAAAACTAGGTTAGTTTATTTCTATTTGGGAATAGAAATGAAGATTTTTTAGGTGGTAATTCTTTGTATAGGACACATGACAATGTTTGATGCCTTCTTTTGAGGTTTGTATTTTGATTTTTCACAGCTACTATCTTAGGCCTTCAATATACCTATCACTTTAGTATCAGGAAAATATGACTGATATCTAGATGATGAGACAAAGAAAGCAGGTTGGGTGTGACTGCACATTATTCATAGTATTTCTGGTGAAAAAAAATTAAAAAGGGAATGCAAAAGAGGAAATAGAAAATGAGAATGAGATCACTGGAGAATGTTTTGGAGTGCCCTGTGTAGAATAGCACATTATGTATTTTTTAATTTGTCAGGGATTTATTTGAAAGAACTCAGGTAAAAAAATGATATAAAATTTAAATTTCATCCAGTTATTAACACTGTTATACAGGAATTATGATTCCTTTAAAAGTTTTATGATTTCAGGTGATTCTTGTCCTCCCTCTGCAATTGCCCTTTTATTTTATTGCCTATTAATCCAGTGATTAGATTGCAGTGTGCTGATTTTGTTTGTTGGAGCAAGTGAGAACAACATAAGTTGAATGATTTATTAGTAGAGATGATAATATCTGTAATATGTTACATATGAGGATATTGGTGAGCTGGAAGGAAGTAGACATTTTTTTAGCTTCTGCTCTCCTTTAAATGGACTGTGAAACCCATGTGTGTACTGGAAAGGAGATTAGGGCTGATGACCTACTATGGGTTGTTAAAAATTAACAACATAAGAAATGTTAAATTTGAATGTTAAATTTGAACGATACTCTTTGTACAAGAGATGTGTTGTAGAAATTTTAATTAAATTATTAAGAGACTTTGTTATTTACAGCACACTCAGACAGTGATCTACATATATTTTCTTAGGGTTCTTTGAGTTTCCTATGAGAATTAAAAATATAGTGTATTCATGTCAGTAATCATTTGAAAATATAACAGGAGGACCTCCCTGGTGGTGCAGGGGTTACAGTTTTAGTGCAGTCAAGATATCACCAGCCATTGCGGCATGAGTTCCATCCTTGGCAGGGGAGCTAACCCACATGGCTCAGCAGGCCTCCTTTCTTGCCTGCTGTCCCCCTCAGCAGTGTATGTAAGTAAATCTGCCTGTTCTGCTCCCCTCTCTGTTTCTGGTGAATCCTCTCACCTCCTGCACCTCTGGCCTACACCTCAGCTCTTGGTTCTTATATGCATAAATAGAAATAAATCTTTAAAAGAAAATAACAGGAACATATTTTACATCATCCAGATTACTGTCTAACAGGAGATTATTGTGCTTATGTTTATGTTTGTTTGGACATGCTGACTTCAAGTAGTACTGTGCTACTTTGTGAAGAGTCAATAAATACTGAGGCATGCTAATACAAAATGATGTATTCATGTCTAATAGAAAGCAAAATGATTCCATAGCCTATTCATTGAGCACCTTCTATATTTTAGGCACTGTTCTAAGTATTCTTCATGTATAATCATGAATCATAATTAATACAAGGATTTGTGTTCTAAGAATGTAAATACTTAGTAGACTTCTGAGATAGGTGTGAGCACTATTCCTGTTTTACAGATGAGGGCACTGACGTACAGAGAAGTTAATTTTCCCAAGGTTACACAGCTAATAAATGTCTTTAGAGTTGGTTTTCATACATGTTGTTTGACTCCATATCTCCTACCCACTCTGTTATGCTCCCTTATAGAAAGAGGTACTAGGAAAATTACATAACATCTGATACAAAGTCATTTTGGTGTTCCAGACTCAGAATAGGTATGTTTGCAATCAATGTATTCATGTTACCAGTAGAGATTTTGTTTCACCACGACTCTTTGTTGTCATGTTAATGTTGTTGGTTGAATAATATTGGTTAAGTAATTATATTTGGATTTAATTTGTAAGATTTTACTGATACATGAGTGGTTATAAGCACTAAGGTTTTATATGTATTTCAGTAGCATTATGACAAAGATAATTTAATACTCAAGAGATTACGGTATGGGATGCTGATGTAAGGACTGTTTTGAATCCCTTGGACATGAAATCTTTTGTAATGCACTTAAATACATATTTTTATTTTATATATTTTATATTTATTTATTATGCAAATTCCGAGTTTTATATAAAGTTTTGCCCCTTTTTTTTAAGTAAAAGCACAAATTGAGGGAACTATGACTCTCTTAATTTGTATAATTGGTTATACAAACCCAGGCAAATGCATTGAGTGACTCTCATTATAGACAGATAATCCATTGGAGGTAATGCAGAGAATATTCTCTATGACCCCTCCCTGCCTTTCCCAATTGGTGGCTATTCTGTTGTCACAAACATAGAATAATATCCTATTTATTAAGTTCTCTAGTGCATATTAAGATAAAAAACATAGAGAATTTCTTATTTGAAGGAACAAAAAAAAGTTCCTGATTTCACTTGATTTAATTGAAATTATGATTCAGTTTTTAATCATATTGAAGGCTATCATTTTTCCTCTTTATAAAAATTTTAATTCACTTTTTGAAATTTAATTTGGTAGGCTTTCTTTTTGCAAATTTAATTCATTTTCATTACATGCCAGAAATTCTACTTAGTATGTTTTGTCAGTGTGTTTTGTTAATCATCTTTAATGTAATTTTCTCCAAGGAAGAAACCTTTGGAATTCAAAATCTATTTATTGAACTCCTGCTGTTTACAAGTGACTCTGTTGGTCATTGGTGTTTTATTTGGTTCTTGATATCATCATTTAATTTTGGTACACATGCCTATAATATTCCAGAAATAGAAAAACTTCACTTGGACATTCGAATCTCTGATAATACCTGTTCCCATCATAGATTTATTTTCATAGTAATCTCTGGCTGTATTATTTGTTCCTTTCTTGTATTTTTCTTTTTTTTTTTTTTTAAAGATTTATTTATGCATACAAGCTGGGGTAGCGAGAGGGTTTACCAGAGACAGAGTAGGGAGCAGAACAGGCAGATCAATGGAAACACACTGGTGAGGAGAGCAGCGGGCGAGGCAGGAGAGGTCTGCCGCTCTGTGTGGGAATCTCCCTGGCCAGGAGTCGAACTCGCATCGCCACTGCTGACAGCTCCACAGCGTAGCGCTTAACCGCTGCGCCACCAGTGAGGCCCCCTTTCTTGTATTTTTCTGCTATTTTTTTTTCCTTTCAGAGATTTACTATGCTCTCAGAAATGTTCTATTCATTTACCCTCTTAAAATACCTGTGGAAGAACTATGCTGTAACTATCACTTTATACTTGTAAAGTATTTTCATATAAAATTGCAATCTGTGAACTGACAAAGACTTTCTGATGTTTGATAAGATCTTTTTAACTAACTTCTTTTAAACTGCAAGTTAGTGATTAATGGTGACATTATATAGAAAATAGTGACAGTAAATACATTTTTCTTAAAAGAGGTTTCTTTTATCATATTCACTTATAGCTTTTATGTACAATTAAGTCAAAGGACTGATGCTCATAAAACGTGAACCTGAACTTCAGATATAATCTTAGAAAAACTGTGACCCACTAAAGGTTTTCCAAAAAGATTTCTGTGTGGGTATATTGTGACACCTCTTCTGACAACTACAACCATTTCTTCAACACCACTGGGTGTCTAACAATTCAGTTCTGATACTAACTGAAGCACAGGCCCCACATGTTAAGTGCTTTGTTCCACAAGACTGCCGTCTACTTAGAATGCCAGCTGTAAATGGGCTGCCCAGGTTATTTGTATTTCTTTTTTTCTTTTTTTTAAAGATTCTGTTTTTTTTTTAATAATATATATTTTTATTGTTATTTATGTCTTTTACATTTTGCATTCCCCTTGGGTAGCCCACCACCAATTCACCCGTGATCCATCTCCATGGTCCCTTGTGTTCTTTTCTATTCCATTTTGTGCCCTTTCCCTTCCCTCCCTCCAGCTCCCTCCTCCCCCCCCCCCCCCCCCCCCCCCCCCCCCCCCCCCCCACTGATTGTCTCTCTCCCACCCAGCCTCCCTATAGTCCTGTTATAAGTGAAACATTCGATATTTTTCTCTTTCTTTCTGGTTTATTTTAAAGATTCTGTTTGTTTATTCATACAAGCTGGGGTATAGGCCAGAGGTGTGAAGTGGTGAGAGGATTCGCCAGAGACAGAGTGGGGAGCAGAACAGGTACATCTACTGAAAAACACTTCTGAGGGGAGCAGTGGGCAAGACAGGAGAGGTCTGTTGTGCCATGTGGGAAGCTCCCTGGCCAGGTATTGAACTTGTGCTGCAGTGGCTCTGGATAGCTTCATAGTGCTGCACTTAACCCATTGTGCCACCAGGGAGGCCCTACTTGTATTTGTTGCTGAAGAATCTACATATTTGAAAATTTCCCTGATCCTCAACCCCCACATTTGATAATTTTCTGTAATGACTCGCAGGATTCATGAAAGTACTGTGCTTATTGCTATTACAGATTTATTATAGAGGATACAAATTATAACCAGCCGAAAGGAAGAAAATGCACAGGGTAAAGTGTGGGAAGAGGTACCACAGAGTTTCCATGTGCTCTTTGAGCATATCAGTGTGTTCACCAACCTGTAAACTCCCTGGACCCTGAGTTTTTTTGTTTTAATGGAGGTTTCATTATGTAATAGTGATTGATTAAATACTAGGCCATTGATGATTAAACTTGATCTCCAGCTGTTTTTCCATCCCCAGAAGTCTTTTGGTAGTAGAGCTAAAAGTTCTAATTCTCTACCCATATTAATCAGGTGATTGCTCTTCTTGGGTACCAAACCCATCCTAAACTATCAAGCTGCCACCATACTATAAGCCGTATTTGTACACAAAATACAAATTCCTGATTAGATTAATGAATTGCCTCAAATTCTATATTGTGACTCTGAGTATTTTTGGATTTAAACATTTGTGACAAATGTATTTATACAAAATTTACTACAAAAATATTATGTAAACATGGGCTAAAATTAATGTATCAATTAAAAAATTTTAATTTCCCCTGTTCCATAGAAAAATATTTTTTCTGTATCCTGTCAGGCTTGGTTAGTCATGAAACTAACAGGTTGGACACTGATCCAAAGAAAATGGTAATTTCATTTGGGAAGAATATTTTAATAGATTTGAATACAGAGTGGGCCATTCAGGAAATTTCTTCTTTTTTTAAATGTGTTTTGTATGCTTGACTGGCTCTAGGCCATTGTTTTTGGGGTGGAATGATTTTGCCCATTTCTCCCTAGGAGATAGTTGGCAATATCTAGAGACATTTTTGGTTATCACATCTTTGTTGGTGGGGGGATTGTTTCTAATATTTAGTGGACCTCTAGGCGCAAGAGATGCACTGAAAACAAAAATTATCTGACCTAAAATGTGAATTGTAGGGAACCCTGCCTTGGACAAATTTGGGAATGACCTCTGTTTAGATAGCATTTGAAGCTTTGAAGCTCTGGAACTAAATAAAGTCACCTAAAGCTTATAGTAAATTTTGAGCTCAGGAATCATATCCACTTAATTCAGTCGACCATTTTTTTGGAGGAGAGCACCCCCAAGGATAAATCCAAGGACTTGCATTTTCATAAAGAACAAAATCTCTCACAAAAATGTTTCGAAATTTTTCTCACCACCATCCGTTATATCCCCTTGTCCTCTTCTACCTTCCCCACCTCCCCTTAACCTCAGAAACCTCACTTGGTTTATTAATGTATGCTAGTTTTCCTAAGTATTTTACTTTGTTGAATTCTTCACTATATAAATGTACAGTATTTGCCATTTTGCTTGCTTTACCACACATAATTCCCTCGAACTCTTTCTGTTTTGCTGTAAAGGCAGCATTTTGTTTTTCCTCATAACTGAAGAGTATTCCATAGTGTGTATCTTCTTGATCTAGTCTTTTGTGCATGGGCCTGTTGCTTCCATGACCTAACTGTTATAAGTAGTGCTGCATTAAAGATTGTAGAGCGTTTAGTTTTCTGAGTTGTTGGTTTCAGGATCTTTGGATAGCTGTCCAAGAAATGGTTAGCTGTCCAAGAGTGGGATTGCTGGGTCATAGTTTTTTCACTTTTAGTTTTTTCAGGTAAATTCAGACCAAAGATAAAGCAAAACCAAATTTCCATAACTGCACCAGTTTACATTCCCACCAACAGGGTAAGAGAATTCTTCTTTCTCCACATCCCTTTTAATACTTGTTGGGGGTCTTTTTAATATGTGCCATTCTCACATTTGTGAGATGATATCTCATTGTGGTTTTAACCTGCATGTCTTATTGGAAGCAGTTATGAACATTTTTGGATGTATCTGTTGGCCTTCTGGATATCTTCTTTGGTGGATTTTCATCTTTACTTTTGTTGATGTGATTGTTACACTGATTAATTATATGAGTTAAACTATCCTTGCATCCCTGGAATAAATCACATCTGATCATGGTGTAGCCTTGTGATAGATTGTTGAATTCAATTCAGTAGTATATTGTTGAAGGATTTTGTATCCGTGTTTATCAGGGATATTGCTCTATAGTTTTCTCGTGCCACATTTCTCTGGCTTCAGTATTAAGGTTATATTGACGTTGTAAAATGTATTAAGGTAGCCCCTCTTCTTGGGTTTTTAGAAACAATTTGAGTAAGGTAGGATAAGTTCTCCTTTAAAGGTTTGATAGAATTTTTAAAACCATTTGGCCTTGGCTTTTGTTTTTGGAAAGGGTTTTTTTTTTTTTTTAAGATTTATTTATTTATGCATACAAGCTGGGGTACAGGCCAGAGGTGTGGGGCGGTGAGAGGGTTCACCAGAGACAGAATGGGGAGCAAAACAGGCAGGTTGACAGAAATACACTGCTGAGGGGAGCAGCGGGTGAGGCAGGGGAGGTCTGTTGCACCATGTGGGAACCTCCATGACCAGGCTTTGAACTCTTACCTGCTGACAGCTCCACAGCTCAGGACTTAGCCGCTGCACCACCAGGGAGGCCCAGGTTGGTTTTTTTTTTTTTTTTTTTTTTTTTTAATGGCTGTTTCAGTTTCCATCATTGTGATCCGTTTATTCAACTTTTCTTCCCGACTTACTGTTGGTAAACTATATTAATCTAGAAATTTGTCCATTCCTTCAAGGTCATAAAATTTATTGGTGTATAATTGGTCATAGTCATCTCTTATGATTCTTTGTATTTCTATGCCATCTGTGGTAATTTCTGTTTTCTCATTTATGATTCTGTTTATTAATGTATTCTCTCTTCTGTGTTAACCACTAGAGGTTCATCTGTTTTATCTGTCTTCTCAAAGAAGATCTTTTGTAGACTCTTTTCTTAATTTCTATTTTGTTCACTTCCATTCATATTTTTATTATTTTCTGTATGCTACTAACATTGGGTCTTGTTTGTTTCTCTTTTTCAAGTTGCTTTAGGTATATTGTTAAATTGTTTATTTGGGATGTTTTTATTGTTTTTTAATGCATGTCTGTATTGCAGTTATCCTACTGCTTAGGACTACTTTTGCTGTGTCCCATAGATTCTGGTAGCCTGTATCCTCATTTTCCATTAGTCTCAAGGTATTTTGGGTGTTTGGTTTTAATTTCCTCTTTTATCCAATAGTTATTAAGCAGAATTTTTTTTTATTCTCTATTTATACTTTTTTCTGTTAATTTTTATTATTTGATTCCTAGCTTTATACCATTATGGTGAGAAAGAGTACTTGGTATGATTTTGATCTTTGTAGTTTTAGTGACATTTGTCCCGTGTTTCAGCATATGGTTTATTCTTGCAAATGTTCCATGTGCACATGAAAAAATGTATATGCAGTCGTTTTGGGGGTATTCTGTAGATATCTGCTAAGCCTATTTGCTCTAGCTCTAAATATAAGGCTATTACTTCTTTATTTTACATCTTGTCAGTTTGTCCATAGTTGTAAGTGAAATTATGTTGTTGACATTTTGCAATTAGTATATATTGGTGTTCCATCATTCTTTGCATATGCATTTGTGAGCATTATTTCTTCTTGTATATTAAGAT
This sequence comes from Scalopus aquaticus, assembly GCA_004024925.1. Classification (NCBI taxonomy): domain Eukaryota; kingdom Metazoa; phylum Chordata; class Mammalia; order Eulipotyphla; family Talpidae; genus Scalopus; species Scalopus aquaticus. Next base: position 32,418 of record PVIJ01012375.1, read on the forward strand.
CTTTATAACATAGTATCTGTTACTACTAGCTTTTCAAATTGGAAGTCTGTCTTATCTAATATAACTTTCTCCCTCTTTTGAATAACATTTGCTTACAGGATTGTCTTCTAGCCTTTAACTCTTAAATCTCTGCTTGTGTCTGTTGGTAAGATGGGTTTCCTGTAAATAGCAGAAGATTGGACTTTGTTTTGAAATCCACTTAAACACTGTGTACCTTTTATCTGGGGAATTCAGGTCATTTAAACTAAAGTGATTATTGAGATATAAATTCTCATTGCCATTTTATTTATTCTACCATTTTGAAAAATAAAGAGAAATGTGTTTCCATTCCTATCCCAAAACCACTTTTTCAGAGAGCAAACTCTAACCATCCAAATTACCTAAATATGTTTGGTAATTAATTCATTGATTTGAAAATGACTATAAAACTTGCACTATCTTTACTAGTAAGGACTTTACAGACCTCCAGTGGGAAGTATTTGTATCCAAAGTGAAAACAGTCCTGGGTATCGCCTGTATAACAATGTGAATGTACTGACACTATTGAACTGTAAACTTAAAAGTGGTTAGAATGTTAAATTTTAGGTTACATATATGTTACCACAATTAAAACAATTGCTATCCAGTGTTTGTTTGTTTGCTTCTTTCTTTCTTAAAATGTAGTGTAAGAGTATATTCCTCTAGGACTATTGTTCTGTTGTTATCACTATTTATTTTTAGTAATCTCAAGTGACTTTGCATTCTTTCCCAAATGCCCCTTATTTTTAAAATGTACAAGTTGGCCATTGTCTAAAAGATTAAACAATACTAGACTGTTAAGAAAGTATATTTCAGTTTTAGTTTCTTATAGTTAATTGAAGTATTTGACTCAATTAGGAACTATTGCTTGGATGTTGAGAAAGAAGTAATTATTTTAGCTTCAAATACTTTCCATGTAAATGTTACTCATGATTTCACATTTATCTTTTCTTTCTCTCTAATAGGCTTTCAAGGATATGCTGTATTCAGCTCAGGACCAGGCACCTTCTGTGGAAGGTAAGATGCATTGATCCCTAGGTTTAGTCAGATAAAACCTGTTTTTAAGGAACAATATTTATTTTTAACTGCAGAGTATGAAATTAATATGATGCCCTGTTATATAGATTTTTTCCTGCTTCTGATAGTATCTTGATTATTTTAGATCAAAAAATTATTTATTGTTTAGCTCACATCATGATGTATCTTTTCATGTCCTTAAATAACCTTAGCACTGTGAATCAAAGATACTGATTTGGAGTTAATTCTTAATCTGTGTTATGTTCCTCCCAAGGTATTTTTATATTAGTCTTCCACCTACCCACCCACCAAACCTCCCCATCATTTGGTGAATCCTTAGTGCATAATTAGTTAGGGCAACACCGTTTTCCTTTTCTGTTTATGGCATGTCATTAGTCTGGGGCTATTTAAAAAATGGAGCATGGTTTCTCTGTGTTTGTGTGTACGTATGCACTCAGCACATGGGTATATTATAAAAGCATGTATATGTTTGCATGTGTAGTTTGGCAGTCATAAAATGACAGTTGTTATCTCTCCAGTTACCTTCATTGATTCTTCTTTTCTGTTACCTCAGTTTCTACTCACCAGCTCGTTATTCATCAGTTTAATATCTTTATGAGTCACCAAACTGGAATTCTGTGAAGTCACAAGCTTTTGGAGGCTTATGTTTATGACATTGAGCAAATGCTGAAGTTGTTTAATAAAACTTGAACTGTAATTCAAAATTTCATTGTTTCTAATGACACAAAAATATGTATGCAAAAATACCCCTGATAATTCTAAATTCAAAAAGTGCTTCCTTCAACATCTCAAAATATTTTCCTCTACCATTTTAAACCAGGGTTTTGGCACTTAGGTATTAGTCTTATTTGAACAATAATTTATTTAATTCTGTGATATCTAAGTCAAGACACTTAGGATTTATTAGAATGTTTAATTCTTTATTGGCTATTATCTCTTATTTTATGTGTTTCAAAATATATTAAGAGTGAACAGTATTTTGTTTGGTGTGAATAGTATCCACAACAACAATTTTACCAAAAAAAAAAAAAAAAGACAATTTTATAATCCCAAGGTGTAATCTAAGAATTTATTGCTGTGATCTACAGGGCCCTAAAGAGTGTTCATGATCTCACCTTCTGTCATTTCCCCCCTTGTTTTCTAGGCTCCTCCAGTCACACTGCCTCTTTCTGTACCTCAATCAGGTGTGCTTACTCTTATGATAGGGTTTTAGCTCATGCCTTCTGTTGAGATTCATTAAATCTTTCTATGACTGTGTCCACAGGCCATCTGAATAATGTAGCTACTTAGTACTTTATATCTTCCAATTTCAATTATTTATTTGCATAGTGTTTTCATCTTCTATCTTGTGTTTTCCCATTAATTTATGATTTTTCTTGATACCAAGTTAAGTTCTCTGAGACCAGAGATTTTAATTTTTTTCCTCTGATGTTTGGTGCCTAACACCTAACATACATACCTTACATATTTACTGAGCACATCAATGAGAAGGAATAAAAACAAATCCTTTTCTTCAATTTTCCTTGAAACCAAGTACTACTATGAAAAAAAAGTAAATTGATCTAGCTTACTTCTTTGTTCTTATTTTGTTTTAAAATTTTTTTCTATGTGTTTTTTTTTAATTTTTGACTTTTTACGGTCTTGGGATGCAGAATTTTGCCTACTGATTAGATGGCTAGTATATTGTTTGTTGTTGCTTCATGATGCTGACACTGATTTTACAAGCTGTGTTCTGAGGTAACAATTGTAGCATTTCTTTAACAGAATAGAGAAGCAGATGATGTGAGATCCTAGTTTAAAGATTTTTTGTTGTTTGATACCAAGCATGAAACTACCTTTAGTTGCTAACTAATAAATCATATTTTATATGTGATAGGGGAATTGGTATAGGTTTTGTAAGTCACCAAACAACCGTTTTTTGTATTTTTACCAGTTTGGTGTCCCTCCTTTCAAAGAGGCATGAAATAGGCATAGGTTTGAAAAATACTTGAATTGTTACAGGATTTTTTTCATATTTATGTACTTAGTAGAAAATAATTTTTGATTGCTTGAATTAAAATGAAAAAACCTGATGTGTTGATTGATTTCCTTTCACATTTTGCATCTCATCTTATAAAAAATTTCTTTTGATGGGAGAGTATACATAACTAATACTAGCTTATTTAAAGCAGTTCTTTGATTCAGCTAGCTTAATACAGCTATCTGACTTTGTGAAATGAAATGAACAGATGCAGTGAAAGACATAAGTCACTGAATACCACACATTAGTCACTGCTTTTCTGCCATTTCTTCTTTGGCTCCCCACCTCCTACCAGCCTCCCCCAATCTTGTGAACAAGTTTTGTTGGATCATTTTTGCTTAGGTTCGCTCTGCTTATTCTACTTGGTTAGCAGATGTGCTGCGTCTCCCTAAGCTCCTTAGAATTCAGCTCTTAGAAGCATTGAAGATGAAAGTGTGGTTGTAAATTATTCATATGTGCTTGAATGGGCAGGGTCCACTTCAGGCATCTTCTTCCACTTCACCTCTGTCCCCTGGTCTTTGTTGTTTTAACATATGCGAACTTGCTTTTTAGTTCTGGAGGGTGGAAGATTAATTGCAATTCTAAAATTCATGAAATTGTTATTATAGATTACTGTCAAGTCTATACATTTATAATACGTTACTTTTTCCATGTTATTCAGAATTTTATGTCTCTCCTCTCCCTCGTTTTTTATTTTGCTATCTTGTGTCATTGCTAGAAAAAATTGCCTGACTTTTCTGACCTTGAAATAAAAACGTTTCCTATTTATAATAGGGAGACCAATACCTATCTAATTTGCTGCATTTTCAGCTGGGCAATGGAAGGAGAGTAAATGTTCTAAGTTCTACTTTTCAACACACTGTTGTTTTATCAATATTTTTTCTTTAGTCATTTATTGTAGTACTTCAAAAATTGAAGTAGGTTATTGTTGCATGAAAAGACCATACCAGGCACTTGCAGTGAATTTAATCCAAAAAATGAACCTCTAGATTCATTTGTAAACACTGCAGCCATAAGGAGATGTACAGGTGGTTAAGAGTGGGAATTGAAATATGAACCAGGATAACAGGTTAATTGTCATTTCTTTAAGAATGATACATATTTTTATCTTTCATCAGTTCTTTTAGTAAGGAAGAAAAGATGTGATTAATATTGAAAGCTATGTAAATGGAATTATTTCTGAAGGACATACTTATTTCGTGTTTACCTTGGAAAAGGTGCATATGCATTTGTTTTGTGGAAATCACAGCTTCTAGATAACAGATATTGTAACCTTCAAAAATAAGCTGTGTATTCTTTAAAGGTACCACTGATCTCTCTAATAGAAAAGATGTACTTCCGAATAGGCAGTAGCATTACTGTTCAAGTTGAAAAATATCTATTTCTCCTCCACAGGAAAAGAATTAAATGTAATTTAATGCTGATTGCTAGCACAATAAAATGATATTATAAATAAATAGTAAAATTACCTTGTAAAAGTAAGTATCAAATTTGAGTAGCATAAGGTAAGAAGCTAAAAGAAATGCAGAAATGCTTTTGAACACAGGCTTATGGTCCTGCAGAGTATTTTCAGAGATTAAAACTTTCCTTTGCTTATGAAAATCAGTAACATATAAAGTCACTATCAGTTATCACACTATGTCTCTTTTCTGCTTTTTTTTTTTTGTCAGTAAGTTTGAAATAAAATCTTGGAGTAAAGAAGGGGTAGTTATAAAACATTAAATCACAAAACAAAGACTTCTTGGAATTACTAGCATAGATTTTACACTACAGAGGAAAAGATACACCAGGTGAATGAATCTGGCAAACTAATACACTAGCTATTAGAAAATGGAACAATTGTTAAAATTTAACATTGGCAGATTTTAAAGTAAGGGAACTTCCTCTTTATGTTTTTTCATTTTCTTTATGTAGTGCCACCTTAGATATTCAGTGAAAGACTACAATAAAAAGGTAGAAAGAAGAATAAAATATGATTAGAGATGGATTTCCAGTTCTAGGTATACATCAATGAATAAATGAAACAGAAATGCCTGCCTTTGAAGTGGAAAAGATGCTCTAAAAATCATTAATGTAAGCAATAACTTCTTGAGTTATATAAATACTTGAGGTATTATGAGAAAAGATTAATCAGTAATTGAAGGAGTAGATAATCTCATATTAGTTTCCTATGGCTGCTATAACAATTTACTACAACTTTGGTGGTTTAAAATAAGATAAATTTATACTCTTAAAATTGCAGAGGTCAGTCTGAAATCTGGCTGTTGTCAGGCTGCACTCCTGGAATGGGAGGAGAATCCAAGATATGCCTCTGCTAGCTTCTGAGTTGCTGATTTCTGCCTCTGCATTTTGCCTACTCTTCCATCTGTCTGTTCTCCTCTGTGTCTAAGAACATTTGTCATTGGATGTGACGTCCACCTAGATAGTAAAGAATGATTTCATCTAGGATCCTTAATTACCTTTCAGAGACCCTTTCCCAAATAAGATGATGTCACAGTTTCCAGAGACTTGACATGCAGACTTGACACGTGTATCATCTAATACAGTAGTCACTAGCTACATGTAACTATTTAAATTTAAATTAATTAAAACTAAAATGAAATACTTGGATCCTTAGTCACTCTGCATGTTCAGTAGCCATAAGAGGTTAGGGGCTAACATTTTGGACAGCACAGAACGTTTCTCTCACCAAAAAACATTCTGTTGGTCAGAGCTCTTCTTTTTCTTGCATTTTCCATTTTTAAAAATTTTATTATCATTTTTTGGTGTGCACACTGGCCTGTTTAGATTTTAGTGATTTGTGCCACTCCAGCGTACCTTAAGATGGGTGCTGTTCTCTATGTTTCCTGTAAATTTGTAGCTGAATTTAGAGGCTTGATTTAATTACAATTCAATATTATGTATATGTATTTTTTCTTAAGAATTTCTGTAGGTACTGTTGCTACTATTAGGAGATATATAGATGATATCAAATTGTTTTTTTTTCTTTGTAATGGTACTGTTGGTGATCATTGCCTAGCCCTTCATCCACCTATTATTAAGAACTACTTAATAGGATGGTTTAATGCTCCTGTGTTTATTAGTCTGAAATTTGTATAGAGAAACTTCCTTCCATCAACTCTATGGCTACCCTCGGATACAGATTTTAATGGAAAGTTAGAATGATTGCCTGCTTCTTTCCCTTTATTTACCACTTTTCAAAATAATACTGGTTGAATATTTTCCAATGACGACTAGTGAAAAACTTTTAAATGTCTAAATGAACTAATGTACTTACACATATTTGTATGTTTTGGTCCAGTAGAAATTTTCACTCTCTTCAGTATAATTTTTGTCCTTACTAATAATCAGTTTTTCAGCTTTGACCAGTGAGAGCCTCTTCAGGTGGTTTCCTAATTTCTTTTGATATGACTTACAGTCTTTGATTTGATAGCTTCTTTTTCATCTGTTGTTTTCCTGACCATCTTAATGTTTTCCAGCCTAGAAACTGGCATCAGCCATGTTGTCAAGAGATCTCAGTTCTTTTAGCAAAAACCAGTGACTCTTACTTCCTCATACTGGCTACTTCTTTCATTGTTACTACTATTGAGTTATTCATCGTTTCAGGCTTTCTTTTTAGTGGAAATACATACATTTCCATACATACGTACATATACTTATAAATGAATGAATGAGTATATATTTGTATGTATTACATATATTTACTAGTATATACTAAAGATATTATACCTCTTTTTTAAACTTATATTCTTAGTGTACTTTGGATTTGAATGTGTCAGGTCTAACTGAAAAGGTGAACCGTGATGATTCTTAAGACTGAATAACACTCTTTAGGCATGGTAAACACAAGTACAGGATTAGAGTGCTGGGGATAGGGAACCTATCTTTACTAATTAAATTTTCGTTTTCTTAGTTGAAAGTTGAGAGGGGGAACATAGCTTATCATCTAGGAAATTTAGTGCCTCTTTGTGATTCCTAATGAGAAATTGACCAGGTATATGCTTGTTGCAGGAGGTTCAGTCAAAGAGATTGAAAAGAAAATCGAATTTATATTTGTGTGTTATTGAATACAATTAATTTTGCTTGTGTATCTGAAACACATGAATTTTACTTGAGGTTGAAATGTCTGTACTTTGAATCAAAACATTACAAATCTAGTATGATCAAATATATTTAAAAGTTTGTGTTGTTCATAAATTTTGGTGTAATTTCAAAATATGTTCTTATTAGGCTATTCAGAAAGGAGTGTTTGGTCATTAGAATAAGGAAATGAAATTGCTAAATTCATGTATTCCTTTTACAAAAGATCAGCCAGAATAAAACAATTTACCTTTTATATTGTAAAATTTATTATTTTTATATTCTTATTTTTTTCCTGTATAGGATCTCTGTCATTTAAGCAGAACAATTGGTTATCTTTTTAAAAGACTACAACCAATCTTTTAGATTAGTTACTAAAAGGTCACAACTTTTACTTAAGGAAAAACATGATATATGGTTTGCTCAGTACATGGTAAATAAACGAGGGTATTTATAGCAGAGAAGAACAATACATTAACACAGTATATTGGGTAGATTTCCTCAGAAGCGGGTTATGCTCAATGACCATAAGAGTCTCTTCATAAATTAAGTAGTAAGATAATGATGAATAGAAGAGGTGAGATTTGAGTTTGATCTTAAAGCATAGTTCTCTCCTAGTCCAGAGAAACAACAGGACAGAACCAAAAGGGTGCAAGTACTTAGGCAGTCAGGGGTAGTCAATACGGCACTTTAAATGAAGCAGAGGGTGAGCTGTAAAGGGTGAGGCCAAATTTTCGAGGCACATAAAAGTTTTTTAAAAGTAGGACTTTTTTTGATAGATCAATATATTCCAATATTTGGGGCTGTTAGTTGACTAATGCAAATTAGAATTTGAAGGTCATTGTGGGGGCCTCCCCGGTGGCGCAGTGGTTGAGCGCTGCGCTGTGGAGCTGTCGGCAGCATGCAATGCGAGTTGGACGCCTGGCCCAGGAGGGTCCCACATGGTGCTGCGGACCTCTCATGCCTTGCCCGCTGCTCCCCTCAGCAGTGTCTCTCTGGTCTGCCTGTTCTGCTCCCCACTCTGTCTCTGGTGAACCCTCTTGCTGCCCCACGCCTCTGGCCTCTACCCCAGCTTGTATGTGTAAATAAATTAAAAAAAAAATAAAGGTCATTGTGAATTTTGTATTCCAGTTCAGCAATATCCAAAATTAGACAGGCTTGGTGCTGTTTTGAACTGATTACATAAGTAGAAGTCCAGAGGAATGCAAACATTAGGTATGGAGCCATCCAGTCTTCCACTTTTCATTTTTTTAATGATTCTTACAGTTGTGAGACATTTAGTACATAAACGGTGTTGTGCAGTCATCGCTTTATGAAGACACAGAGCATTCTTAAATATAATTTTCTTCAGCTGGAAATAAAGTTCATTATAATTTGGAGCATACATTTTTGCTTGCTAATTTTTCACCCCATCTATATCATGTGTGGAAATAAGTTTCATTTTTGATCCTTGCATTCATATTTAAAGTTTATAATTTGGGGAATCAAAGAACAACTCAGAATAGAATTTGTTTTGATAGTAGTTAGTTGGAAAATAACCAACAAGATCAAGAAAACCTGAATAGATTTTTTGTTCACTTTTGAATAGAATGAATTGTTCACTGTTTGTAACAATGGAATTATATTTTAAATTAGAACTGTCCCTGGAACCTTTGAATTTGAGAGATTCTACTTTTTAAAAATGTCTACACAACATTGTCTGCATAGGACCGTGAGAAAGATGAAGACTTCATTTTCCACTGTTCCTATTTATAAATTGTGTGTTCTGGACCTGGAAAGGTGAAGATTATGCTTACTGATTTTAGTTTTCTCTTTATTCTTATTCCATCTCCTCCCCAAAGATATCTACACAAATTTTATTGAGAACATCCTGGTGGAAGCAAAGAGTTGATTGTTATAAACATAAATTCTGGGAATTTGTGTAAAACACTTTAGATTTTAATAAGAATGATGTTAATAAGAGGTCTTTTGGGTTTGGATTTTGTTTGTGGGTATCTTTGTTCTACATGCTAGTTTTCTCTCATGAACTCTTTGTGGAAGTGATGGTGGTGTTGCTGAAGTAGTAACTTGATAAGGATGGCAGCGAAATTTCCACTTAGTGTTTCTTTTTTAGGTCTTTTAGAACCCCTGTGAGAAATCAGAATGAAACAATTAGATCAGATTCACTTAGGAAAACTAAACGGATTATTTTAGGTACTATATTCATTCAATATAATACTGTTTTTGATCAAAAGTAAGAGCAGTTTACTTGAACATATCACAAATATGAATTTTAAGAATCATCAGATGGATTTATTAGTCAGTAGTTATCACTACTGATAACTAGCCAGTGTATATCGCTAACCAGTAATTTTGCCTGTTACTTTCGTGAATAATAGCTTCTGACTTTCACATCCTTTGTTATTTACAGGACTAGTTTCAAACATGTGTCTTTAATTTCCTGCTTGTTTCAGTTAATAATGAATATCTACTGTGTGCTTTTGATGTAATGAAAAAGTTTGGGAAAAAGATATGTTGTGAATTTACTTAATACCATCTCTTGTACATTTATCAGTGTATAAAATGATAAATTTTACCATAATTTTAAAAAGGGAAAAATCTTATAAAGTAAATTATTTCTGGAATGATCTCTTTTTAGTTATGGCATTTTTCAGTGGATGTTTTTTATAGGTTGATTTTAATCCTAAACCTCTGGCATACCTGGCTCCTACTTTTGGTCCTATGTTTTCAATAGAAGAACAGAAAAATGGGATCTGATTATAACTTTCCTTATCTGGAATCTGAAAATGACTTTCCCCATAGATTTGTGCTAGTTAAAAGGGAAGTTTTTAGCTTAATATTTTAGTAATTATTTTAATAAAAGTAATTATGGTTTGTTTAAAATTTTTGTTAAGGAAATTTTAAACACCTATTTAAAAGATCTTGATGAGTTAAACCAGTTTTTTAAAAATAAAACTTTTAAAAAATTTATTTATGTGTACATTTACATCGTTCATTTTTGTACAATATTTGCTTTCTCCTCTCAGGTGTAGTCCCTATAAAATTCCCACCACCAATTTACCCACATGTCATCACCATCGTCCCTGTGTGCGCGTCCCTCCCCTGTTTGATCCCTCTCCTCCCCCTTCCCCTGCAGAATGTCTCTGTTCTATAGTTACCTGTTAATTTTGATTATTTATTTATTATTATTTTTCCTGATCCCTTATTTGGTTCCCCTGTATTCTCCTATAAGTGAAACCATCCGATATTTTTCTTTTTCCTTCTGACTTATTTTACTGAGCATAATCCCTTCCAGCTCCATCCAAGTTGCTACTAATGGCATGAGTTTGTCTTTTTTGATTGCTGAATAGTTAAATATGACTTTTTAAATGAAGGTGACATTGGTTTACAACACTGGGTGCGTATCTCAGAACCATCTGGGAATTGTTTAAAAATGTACAAATACCTAGATTCCAGACTTCACCTACTACATCAAAGTCTTGATGGGAAATCTATTTTCAAAACAGGTTTAGAGAGACTGTGATAGAAACTTCTGGTTTAAAATGATGAGTTACTCTTACTGGTATGATGGAGCCATCTAGGCTTGTGATGATTGCCTGCATTTCTTCCCAATCTTATGTTCAGTGTACATAGCTTGAACTTGGCCATGATAGTAGTATTTACACTAGAGAAATTGACAAATGTTACAGATGAGCTCACCATCTTGAAGAACATTTATCAGCATATACTTATACTACTAGTTAAATGATAGACCTGAGGCATACAGCAGAGGAGGGGGAAGAAGAGGGGTCAAAACGGAGGAGGGAAGAGCATAAAGGACTGTGGTGATGGTTCATGGGTGCCATGGTGGTGAAAGATTATGGTGACCACACCTGAGGAAAGAAATAAAATACTGTACAAAAATGAAGAGTGGCATAAGAAAATAAAAAAACAATTAAAAGTTGTTGCTCTAGGTTAAGTGTATAGAATAAAAAAGTACTGTACTACTGTATGAAGCACTAATTAGACCAATTTTTTCCTGAAGTATTGTGAGTGATTATAGGTGCCATGTCTTTTAAAGCATATTTAACTTTTCTAGAAATGAAACACTGGTATGTGGAAGTTAATTAAAAAATTTTGCGAGGGGAATAATCGAAGAAAGTTTAGCATAGAGTACTTATAATAGCACTGATGAACAGAATAAGAATTGTTTTATATGACTAGAATAGGTAGAGTTTGGTTAGAATGGAGTGGTAAATTTTGCTTATTAGAGCTTTCAAATAATTAAAGTTAAACTGACTGAGATATAGTGTGTATTAGAATTGGTTTTCAGATGGCTGCTACACAGGGATATTGGAGAGTATTTTTGCATGTGTAGGAATGTAGATTAGAACAGTGATTCTTAATCATGGTCAAACATTAGAATCCCCTGGGGAACATTTAAAATAACAAACAAACCAAAATCCTCATTGTACACACTGTATCCTATATTGACTAAATCAGAGTCTTGAAACTTAGGCATCTGTTTATTTTAAGCTCTTAATATTATAAAATGCAGCTGGACTGTATAAGCTACTATATTTTCCAACTTATTTTTACAGCATAATTCTGGTAATTGGATGGCAACACTTTGTTTTCCTGGACAGATTTTGCATAATCTGAACTTGTAAAATCTTTAGAAAACCTGAGATATATAGATAGCAAGGGAATAATATAGGCATAGATTTATTGAATCTGAGAGGCAAGTTTCTAATTCTGGAAATACTAAACATTTGTATAATTTCATAATGAGGAGTAGTAAAGTAATTGATTAAAGTCCAACATGTTTAAATCAAAATGCATTTAGAAACTATGAAACAACAGAGAAAAAATTGTGAATATATTTGAATTTTTTTTAATAGTTAAAATGCTATGTCATTGGCAAAATGTTAATAATTGATGAAGATGGATGTTGGGCATATTGGGGCTTCTCTCATCCTTTCTACTTTATTGGTGTAGAAATTTCAATAAAAATTTGAAATATCTGAACTAATGTTAATTTTACAACATGCTGAATGGGAATGTGTGGTTGGTATGTTCTGAAACCATAGTGCATTCAATTTTACATTTTTTCTTTTGAAATTGGTTCCAGTATAATTTTTATATAGTAATAGTCTTTCGAGGAAAAACAAATTATCAGATGCTTGTAGCATAGATGCTTGTAAGCTTGCAAAGCTCTGAAATTCTGTTGGTGAGAATATTAATATCTGAAATAAGAGACAGTAGATTATATGTGCTAATAATATGCGGAAAGAGAGAGTTTCCCCTGTGGCCAGAAAAACCCCTGGTGTGCAACGCTCAGTGTCATTAATAATGCTTGTACTTATTTCTGGTTCTTTTTCATGCACCAGTAGACTGTAGGATTCAGGCCTTTAAGTAAGGAATTGATGAATACAACCCCTGTTCCCCTGGTAGAGTGTTCTAAGGGGAAGTTTATTTTTTCCTTCCTCTTTTGCATCCTGAGTTGCTTCCTTTCTTTCTGTCTGCTTTCTTTTTTGCTCTCTTCTTATTCCCCCCCCCCTTTTACCTGCCCCTTCCTGATTACTCACCTGTCTTTCTCTCCCCTGACAGTTTCTTTCTGACTCACTCTTTCCCACTTTCTCTCGCCCTGTCTTTCTAATGCTGCCTCTTTCATGTCTTATCCTCTATCCTGTGTCTCTCCCCATATGTTTATCTGCTTCTGTGTGTCAGTGTGTCCCACTCCTTGACTGTTGGTCAGTATGGTTCTCCCCTTTTCTGCTTTCAGTGTTTCTCTATCTGCTCATTTGAATCCTGTGCATCATTTTGTTTCTCCCTGTTTCTTTCTTTGTGTATGTGTGTCTGCCTGACCACCACTCTCTATCCCTTCCTGTCTTTATCCTTTTTCCCTTTATTGTTCTGCTGCATTCTAAGTTCTCTGCTGCTCACTCTTACTCTCCCGTACCTTCTCTATGTCCCTTACTTCCTTTCTCTACCTTGCTCATTATGTTGCTTATTCAGTCTGTTACTGACCTTTCACTCACTCACTAACAGAATAGAGTCATTGTTGTAGCTACTATACCTGACAGATCCAGACTGTGTCCAGAGATGCAGTGGTTGCCACAGGAGTTGGACCAGTGGGTGTTTTATATTTTTGAGGAAAATACAGCGTTACTTAACATTTGTTGATAACTACTCAGACTGCTAGTACTAGGTAGTTCACAATCTCAGTGTTAGAGCTCACTACATTCCTTTTGATATTGTCCTGAAGATCAATTTTCAGTAGTTTTGAGATAATAATTTTCAGTGGTTTTGTAGAAATCAGTGAAATAAGGGAAGGAGGTGGTGTCCACTGCGATTTCAATATTTAAGAAGTTATGCATTGCCCAGCAGGACATAAATACTTTTAAGGTATTTGGATTTAACTGTTTAGTAAGTGGAAATATTAGGTATTCTTTTAAACTGGGGGCATCACTGAAAAGGTACTGGACAAATTATAGTGTGATTGTAGATTCCAAAATTTTGTACCCAAAGTGAATACAAACTGTGGTATATTATGTTATCCCTGATTATAATGGGGAACTTGATAAAAGCATAAATTCCTTATGTATGAGATGCTTTAGAGATGAGAATAATTACTGCATGTAATTACTGAGTAAGAAAAACTAACTTCTGTTTGTAAAATTATTTCTGATATTTCTGGTCACCACTGTAGATTACATACATCGGCAATTGTCTGTGACAACGGTAGATCTACAGTTGTGATCTGTACAACAACTTTGTGTCCTATAATTCTATTCATTTCTTCCATTGTCTACCTCTAGGTAGTATCCTTTCCTACAAGTTAAGGATTTAGTCCCACAAGACTGCCCCCCCTTACCCTCCCCTCTTAGATGCCAGTCATAAGTCCCAGATTGTCATCTGTTCTTGAGATCAACTGGTTAAAAATCAGGGTACCTGCATCATTTTTCTTGGATTCATTAACTTTCCAGGGTGACTTACAGAACTCAGGAAAATACTTAGTGTTTAAAGCAATTTATTATAAAAGGATATTTATAAAGGCTGTAAGGTTATTTATGATATAGGATACAGATGAATATTCTGATAGAAAGATACATAGGGCAAGGTGTGTGGGAGGTGATGCAGAACTTTCATGCCTTTTCTGGACACACCACTCGCCCAACAACCTGGAAGCTCCCTGAACCTTGCCCCTTGGGGATTTTTATGGCGGCTTCTTCACGTAGTCATGTTTGATCATTAACTCGTTTTCTAGCCCCTCTCACCTTCCTGGAAGATAGGGGATGGGACTGAAAGTTCTAAGCTTCTAATCATAGCGTGGACTTTCTGGTGACCATTTAGGAGCACATCAAGTACTGCCTCATTAGAACAGACACTCCTACCACTCAGGAAATTCCATTTAAGAGTTCTGTGTAGGAACCAGGCTCACAGACCAAATATTTGAACAAAAGGTGCTACTAATACTCTTAGCAACTTAGGAAGCTACAAGGGTTTTAGGAGTTTCATGCCAAGAATTGGGGAAAAACACCTATATATATTTTTTTCTTTGTTTCAAAGTTCCTTCAATGTATCTTCTTAAAAAATTCCTGTTGACTTGGAATAGAACTTAAGTAATTCTGTGACTATAATCACTCTTGGTCCTTAGAGTGTATCTTTTTGTTTGTTTGTGGGTATGATATATTACCTTTTATCCCCAAAGATTTATAGCTACTTTCCCCAGTAAATATCTTAGTGTATAGACCATTAAGTATAGTTCTCTTTGGATCAGCTCTAATCAGAACCCAAATTTAGGGATCTTAACACTTTCTTGCTCAAAAAACTCTTTGTTGTCTACCGAATATATCTCCTATCTGTTTACCTGACTTTCAAATGAGTTTATCCCAAATTAATTTTTTAGCCATACTTTTCAGTATTCTCCAAAGTTAAACTAGGTTGCTTCCTATTTCTTCAAAACTCAACATTTTTTAGTGCGTTGATTTTTGCTGTGTCCTTTTTCTAGTTGGAGTACATCTGTATTCCTATATATAATGATAGAAATTTTGTCCATGTTTAATTCAAATGTCGCCATTTCCTTAAAACCTTCTGTAATACTCTTAGCAGGAAGTATTTTCTTAATACTCCTAGCATTTTTCTTCCTTATTCCTGCATAGCACTAATCCACATTATAATTTGTGTTATAGTTATCTGTATTTATATGTCTTGCCTCCTTATTTAATAACTTCTTATTTAATATTTTATAAAATAGCTTATTAACTTATCATTAATATAATTAATGATATTATCATTTAATAGCTTATTTTAATATTAAGGTAAGGATAGAGTTGTGCTTCTTCCTAATACACTCTGTATGCTTTTAATTCAGTGCTCAACAAATTAAATCTGTCAGCTGTTACATATTACTTTTCATATGGGAGTTATTCTATAAGGGGTTTTTGGCTTAGGTTTAGCTAGTTTGAAGACAATAAATTAAAAATTACAGCATAGTCAAAAGAACCCTTACTTTAATCTCAGCTTTGCCTTGAACTGGGGTTCCCAGATGCTTTGTAAAACAAGAAGAGTGGATTATATGATGGTTAAAGTTCTTTCCAACTTCAAGATCTTAGGTTTTGACTGTTCTAATAGAAGAGTTGTGAGTGCAGTTCTACCCATAAGCTTTGAACTCTTAATCTATAATAATCATAATGAGGACCCTTCTTAAGACTGGTTAGCTGCCTGCTAGCAGTGCATTGGCTAATACACATGAATCATCACTGAGTTGGTAACATCTTAGAGATGGTCCTTGTAAATTAGTCATAATTTAGAGGAAAATATAAGATAAATGGTAATACTACATTACATAAACTGTTTAGTCATTCTATCTCATTTTGTGTTAAATACTATAAATATTCTCCTTTGAACAGATACAACACCAGGTTATAAAAAACAGACAGGTCTGTAAAGGTTTGTTAAAGTAACTGTTATTTATCTCTTCTCCCCACCCCTTAACACACACATCCTTCTATTAAATTTATTTTTAAAATTATTTTTACTTAACAGTTAGATAATGACTCATCTGCCATGAACACTCCTGATTCTGTCATATACAATTAAAAATCCACTGCTCCCCTCAGCAGTGTATTTCAGTAGATCTCCCCTTTCTGTTCCCCACTCTGTCTCTGGTGATTCTTCTCACTCCCCATACCTCTGGCCTGCACCCCAGTTCTATACAAAAATAACTAAAATTTTAAAAACAGTGCCTCCCCAGTGGCACAGTGGTTAAGCACTGCACTGTGGAGCTGTGGGCATGTGATTCATTAACTCGTTTTCTAGCCCCTCTCACCTTCCTGGAAGATAGGGGATGGGACTGAAAGTTCTAAGCTTCTAATCATAGCCTGGACTTTCTGGTGACCATTTAGGAGCACATCAAGTACTGCCTCACTAGAACAGACACTCCTACCACTCAGGAAATTCCATTTAAGAGTTCTGTGTAGGAACCAGGCTCACAGACCAAATATTTGAACAAAAGGTGCTACTAATACTCTTACCAACTTAGGAAGCTACAAGGGTAGGAGTGTTCATGGCAGATGAGTCATTATCTAACTGTTAAGTAAAAATAATTTTAAAAATAAATTTAATAGAAAAATGTGTGTGTTAAGGGGTGGGGAGAAGAGATAAATAACAGTTACTTTAACAAACCTTTACAGACCTGTCTGTTTTTCATAACCTACACAATTAAAAATCCACTGCTCCCCTCAGCAGTGTATTTCAGTAGATCTCCCCTTTCTGTTCCCCACTCTGTCTCTGGTGATTCTTCTCACTCCCCATACCTCTGGCCTGCACCCCAGTTCTACACAAAAATAACTAAAATTTCAAAAACCGTGCCTCCCCAGTGACACAGTGGTTAAGCACTGCACTGTGGAGCTGTGGGCATGTGATTCATTAACTCGTTTTCTAGCCCCTCTCACCTTCCTGGAAGATAGGGGATGGGACTGAAAGTTCTAAGCTTCTAATCATAGCATGGACTTTCTGGTGACCATTTAGGAGCAGGTGATGTGAGTTCGACTCCTAGCTGGGGAGATACCCATACGGCAAGGCAGACCTCTCCTGCCTCTCCTGCTGCTCCCCTCAGCAGTGTGTTTCTGTTGATCTGCCTGTTCTGCTCCCCACTCTGTCTCTGGTAAACCCTCTCGCCTCTCCACCCCTCTGGCCTGTACCCCAGCTTGTATGCATAAATAAATAAATCTTTAAAAAAAATTTTGAAAACAAATATTCTCCTTTGAAAAGGGATTTATTATTATTATTATTATTATTATTTATGTCTTTTACATTTTGTATTCCCCTTGGGTAGCCCACCACCAATTCAACCGTGATCCATCTCCATGGTCCCTTGTATTCTTTTCTATTCCCTTTTGTGCCCTTATCTTCCCC
>PVIJ01012376.1:0-49972 GCA_004024925.1 Scalopus aquaticus
AAAAAAAAAAAATTAAAAATATTTTAAGACATATTTTCAAAACTGCTTCATACTTTACTGAGAGTTCTGAATTTAAGGAGGGTGACAAGAAAAAGCTGCCAGTATAAATACTTACTACAACTTGGAATGTCAGGTATGCATCAATGATCTCAGTGAAATCTTTGATGTGAAATAACACTATTAATAGAATCTGGTTGACTTCTGATTTAGGATGACATCTGGACTAGCTGTTTGTGTTTTAGACTCTTAATTTAGATTAAGCGCCTAATGAAAAATCAGAAAAACATGAGAATTCAGAATGCAGGATTTGTGACCAGGCTCAGTGTGGATGACTTAGCAGGTCATGCTTTGGTTGGGACATCCAGCTGACAGAAGCACTCATTTGCCACACCATGCCCGCCCTCTAGTGTACTTGTCTTCCTCAGAGGGGCGTGCTTTTTTCTAAGCCACAAAAAGCTACCAAAAGAATAGGTTTAACACTATAGACAAGCATTCAAGTGACATCATTTGATAAGATTTTTTTTATCATTTGCAAGAACTGTGGGGAAAAAATGGACATGAACTTAATTGAGGGTGAGCAAACCTGTTAATCTGAAGAAAAATATGAAAGCTATCTGCCTCATGACTCCTAGTAGTGAATTAGTAACCCTACTGTTTGTTACTTATAAATAGTATTTTATGCTTTGTTACCCCAATGACCCCATTAGTACTTCTCTCTTTAATATCCTTTTTTGAACTGCAGCTTGTTGTATGCCAAAATGATCTCAGTGGGAATGGATAGATGTGAAAGGGTGTGGGCCAACAGAGCTGATGTTTTAATATGGGGGTTTAATTTTTTATGCATAGTTCCTGTGAAAGAACTATTAACCAGGAATTCTCCTCTTCATAATAAAATAACTAGGCAATAATAAAGGTGAGGGACCTTGCCTCAGGCCAATGTCCATAGTGACAAAGTTGATAAGCATCAGCTATAGTCAAAAACAGTTTTCATAGTTGTGACCTATGCGTGTCTATTTGTATCCCAGCTCATACCTACGCTGAGGAACAATGGAATTCAAGCAGATGATGATAAGAACCAATGACAATCCACTAACCTGGTAAGTAAGCTCTATACAAGGTTAGGAGAGTGAATACAAGATAAACCTTTGAAAGATTTTGTTGCACAAAAGAAGAAGGACTCCTCAAAATGTAGAGAAAGTAAACACTTCGGAAAATGAATTACAAGAAGCATAAGTAAATGGAAAGAATGTGCTTTATATTTGCTATGAAATAAGAAATGAAAGACAAGACGGTAGACTAATATAAAAAGGAACTTAGTTAAGAGGCAAGGAGAAATAAGAAAGAAGTTGAGTAAGTTAAGGCTGTAGAGACACAGAACATGCAATGACAATATTCAAATATTATTTAGATATAATCAAGGATGGAATCAATACTGCAATATATTAAATCAATGATTACAGTAAAGGCTTGTAAAACTCTAAAATGCAAATGTAAAGTATAAATAGATAAAAGCTAATAAATGGAATATTGGAAAGATTGTACTCCAACTTGTTTAAGAATAAATATCAGTAAATGGAACAGAAATATTAACCAAGGATATATAAGAAAATATCTGAAGCAATACCTTAGCATAAAGTAATTTTGTCAGAGATGAAAAGGACTCAATGAACTTTGAAATATAAATAAAAAGAGACTGCACATTTTGACCTATCCTTACAAAAATTTCAATATTAAATGATGTACCAATTTACTGATCCATTCAGCAAATATATTTTTTTAAAGATTTATTTATTTATGCATACAAGAACCGGGGTGTAGGTCAGAGGTGTGGGGTGTGTGTGAAAGGATTCACCAGAGACAGAGTGGGGAACAGAACAGGCAGATCTACTGAAATACACTGCTGAGAGGAGCAGCGGGTGAGACAAGAGAGGCCTGCTGTGCCATGTGGATCAGCTCTGGCTGGGGATTGAACTCATGCTGCAGTGGCTGCAAATAGCTTCATAGTGCTGAGACTTAACCTGTTGCACCATAGGGACGTCCTATTCAGCAAATATTTTGTGAGTGCTTGGTATGTACTTAAAGTTACTGGTATAAAGATGACCAAGACACAGTCCTACCTAAAAAGAACTTAGTGTTTATTATTGCTGACATACACAAGGAAGCATGCTTTTACTACAACTATATTAAATACAAAATATGACATTATAATAGTACAATAGAGATAAGTACAGGGTATTCTTCAAACACTTTGGAGAGACCCTAGTCAAAGTTTGAGAGGGTGAGGAAAACTTTCTGTATCTAAAGTATGGAAGATTTTCAACAAGAATCTGGGTAGAAAGAATTAATTACTTGTACAGGAAGAAAAATGAAAAAAAATATAGACTTATCTTCAGTATTAAGCTTCAGAAACTGATTAGAATTGCATCTATAGTTGCCTGAGAAAAAAATTTGTCTTACAAAGCCTATACCCATCCAAATTATTATTCACATAAAAAAGGAAAAAAAAATGTTGTAAGGTATTTAAAAGTTGAACAATATACCACCTATTTCCTGAGAAATCTGAAGATATATTCCAGTTAGTTCAGAAGGAATAAGAAAAAAATAATAGTGAAATTTTGATGTAAAAGAAATATTGGTGAACATTTGAAATAATTTAAATAGTAAAATAAGTAAAATCTTGTTAAAATATAATGAGAATATTAAAAGCAATTTTAAGATATAAAAAATAAATATAAATAATTTAATAATAATGTGTTCTAAATTTCCTGATTATAGGAACAAAACTCAAATGAGTAGAAGAGAGGTGACAGGAAGTAAAAAGTTCTAATTTACTCATTTCATGTCTTCTATATGTAGAAATAAGGAAATGATAGAATCTGATTTTAACTACGATAATCTAAGACATAATTTCTTTTCTAAATGTAAAGGTAAAGAACATAACATCATACATTCATTTTTCATGTCAGTAGAGGTGGAGAAAGGAAAACATTGCTCATATGAAAAAGATACTCTTCCTAACATTTTTCAATCATCTAATAAGGTAATGCATGTGATTACTCCTCTGTAATATTTCTTGCATGCATATATTCTCTGATTCCCATTGTGACACTCTGGCCTCATTGCCATTCTCATTGACAGAATTAAAGAAAAAAACAGAAAGTATTACAGTAATTCTTCACTGCACCACTTTTAATAATGGATAGGAAAAGGGAATATCAAATATAAAATAGGACCTTCCCATAGCACTATTACGCTATGGCCTGAGTTTGATCCCCGGCAGGGAGCTGACCCACATGGCACAGCAGACCTCTCCCGCCTCACTCGCTGCTCTCCTAAGCAGTGTATTTCAGTAGATCTGCCTGTTCTGCTCCCCACTCTCTCTAGTGGATCCTCTCATCCCCTGTACCTTTGGCCTACACCCCAGTTCTTCTATGCAGAAAGAGAGAGAGAGAGAAAGAGAGAGAGAGGGAGGGAGGGAGGGAGGGAGGGAGAGAGAGAGAGAGAGAGAGAGAGAGAGAGAGAGAGAGAGAAAGAAAGAAAGAAAGAAAGAAAGAAAGAAAGAAAGAAAGAAAGAAAGAAAGAAAGAAAGAAAGAAAGAAAGAAAGAAAGAAAGAAAGAAAATTCCATTTGTAATATCCAATAGAATAAAATATCCAGGGATATATTTAACCAAAGAGGCAAAATACTTGTATGCTGATAACTACAAAACTTCACTGGGAGTTTAAATACAACATAAATAAATGAAAAGACATTCTGTGGTCATGAACTGGGACAATCAATATTGTTAAGATGGCAATACTCCCTAAATCTGCAGAATGAATGCAATCTTTATCAAAATTCCAGTTGGCTTTTTTTTGAAATTGAAATGTTGACCCTCAATTTCATATGGATTTTCAAGTGGCCTTGAATATTTCAAGAATATTGAAAAAGAAAAACAGAGTTATAGGACTCATACTTTCCAATTTCAAATTTATTACAAAGTTAACAGTAATCAAAACAGTGTGGTATTAGCATAAGGGTAGACATACAGACCACAGGAAAAAGAGTTCATAAATAAACCCTAATTACATCCATGGCTATCTGATTTTGTGACAAGGGTGTCACAATAATTCAACAGGGAAAAAATTGTCTTTTCAATCTAAAATTCTGAGACAAGTAATAGTGACAATTAAAAGAATGAGGTTGATCTCCTACTTCAAATCATACACAAAAATTAACTCTATGTTGATCAATAAACTAAAAATACAAACTTAAACTATAATATTGGATATGGAAAACAGAGGTAAATCAACATCACCTCGAATTAGATGTGATACTATAATCATGAATAAGAGAGGAAAAAATAAATTGGATTTCATGAAATTAAAAAAAAACAAACTTGTTCATTGAAAGACGTTATCAAAAATATTGTTGAATAACATATCTGAATGGAGAAGATACTGCAATTCACATATTTGATAAGAATCTAGTATCTAAATTATAAAAAACTCATAATTCAAAAAAGACAAAAAGAATAACAAAAAATAGATAAATAACTTGAAACATTTCTCCAAGGAGAATATACAAATGGTCCACAAGTACATTAAAGATGTATGACATAATTAATGCTTAGGGAAATGCAAATCAAAACCACAATGGGGTACCACTTTATACCCTTTAGAAAATCCATAATGTGAGACAAACAACAATAACAACAACAACAGATTTTTAAAAAAGTTTTGGTGAGACTATGAAGAAGTTGGAACTCTTGTAGATTGTTGATTAAAATAAAACAGTTCATTCACCATAAGAAACAATTTGCTGACTCTTTGAAAGCTAACACAGAATTACTATATGAACCCACAATTCCACTACTAGGTATATATACCCAAAATAATTGAAAGTAGGTACAATTACATGCAGATGCATGTTCTTAGCAGCACTGTTTATAATAAGTAAAAAGTGAAAACAGTCCAACTACCCTATCCATATACAGATGAGTGGATAAACAAATTGCAGTATTATACATAAAACAGATTTAGGCATAAAAGGAATGAAGTGCTCATATGTGCTGTAACATGGATGAATCTTGAAAATATGTCAAGTGAAAGAAATCAGACAGAAAAAGGACATATTTTATGATTTCACTTGCAAAATATCTAGTATAAGAACATCTACAGAAACAGAAATTAGATTGTGGTTGCTAGGGGTTCAGGGAAGAAAGAAATTTAAGAACAACAGCTTAATTAAGGGATACAGGATTTCCTTTTGGGGTGAGAAAGATGTTTTGGAATCAGAGGTGATGGCTGTACAACACTGTAAAGGTACTAAAATGTTAATCGTAAAAATGATACATCCAACAGATTAACTGTTTGACATATCTAATCGGGAAAAAAGAGAGAAAACATAAATGGACAAAATTAGTAATGAAAATGGGTTATCCACATAGTTATGGAGATGATTTTAAAAAGTGCAAGAGAATACCACGTATGCTAATCCATTTGAAAAATGTGATTAAAACCTAAACTGTGAAAAATAGCATAACCCCCCAAAAAACACAATAGCAATCAAAAACCCTGGAAAGCTTTTACAGAATTACTTCCAAAAGTGGTGCCAAGGATAGTGTTAAGATTTTGCTCCTTAAAAATTTCAAGGAGCGGGCCTCTTTCAGCAGCGGTGACGTGAGTTTGACCCCCGGCAGGGGAGAATCCCACATGGTGGGGCAGACCTCTCCTGCCTCACCCGCTGCTCCCCTCAGCAGTGTACTTCTGATCTGCCTGTTCTGCTCCCCACTCTGTCTCTGGTGAACCCTCTCGCCACCCCACGCCTCTGGCCTGTACCCCAGCTTGTATGTAAAAAAAAAAAATAAAAATTAAAAAAAAAAATTTCGAGGAGCCAGTAACTCCCATCAAACCTTTTAGGACATGAACATTTCGGTATTTCAGAAAATAAATACAGATTAATTTCATTATCTGGAGAACAGATAATGGAATGCTCAGTAAATTAGATATTCTTTTTTAAGCATATGGTTTCTTAATATAAATGGTATAAGATAGTAATCAATATGGACACACATTTTGCAGCCCCCTGTTGGTTGTAATGGAATTTTGGTCTGTAACTAGTGCTATCATAATGGGGAGAAAGCTTTTTGCACAGACTGTGAGAAAGCTGCTTTGTTTGAATATCTGGTTGTTCTGCCTGGATGGGGTTCCTTGGCGATGCCATGATGTTTTCATTCTTTTTTGTTAATGTGAGTTGTGAATTGAATTGTGAAGCCAAAATAATAGAGGAGAGGCATCTGAGCATGCTAATTGAAGAGGAAATGTGTAAGATTGCTTTGGTAAATTTTGAGCAACCAATATATTGTGTTAAACAGAGTAATAACAAAATATACTTTATAACTATGACTTTACCCTTATTACCTATGCTGAATTTCTGATAACATGGAATTCAAAAAATGCAATCCTGCATTGAGTAACAGCAAAACACTGTATAGTTTAAAGGAGAAAAGCCATACAATTGTCTCTCATGATACCAAAAAGACACTGACTATAGCTTAACATGAAGTCTTGATACAGCTTTGGTAAACTAGGGTCACGAGGATATTTGGTTTTTATGATAAACAGATTTATCTCGAACTAAGAACCAAAAACAATCTTAATGTTAACCACTAGGGAAATTCCCACTGAAAGCAAGAAAAGTCAAGGCTGACTGCTATCTCCTCTGTTGTTAAACACTATTCAAGAAGTTTGGCCATTGTGGCAAAAAGAAAAAAAAATAAGGGACAAATCATATTTTTTCCTTTCTAGACATCACATGTGAATTACCTAAAATAATTTAGAAGAAATAAATGACTGACTGAACACAAAATAAAATTATGACATCAAGAATATTCCTAAATGCCAGTAGAAATTAATTAGAGAATATCCCAGGCATATCTACGACACACAAAAAAGAGGAAAAATAAAATATATTAAAATACATTTTATAATGAACAAAGAAGCTGTTTGGTTCCCAAGGCCTTAATACATGCAATGCTTGCATACAGAAAGGTCCTCTATAAGGATAATCATTTTCCTCAGATTTGTGTATACGTTTATAAAATTCCAACCAAAACGTTTCTGAAAACATTCAAGAGATTTAAAAAAAAATCTTCCAGTTGGCTCTTTCATAGCCATGACTGTTTAAGAGAAGTAACTGGATGTTGCTTTATGGCTCTAGTTGGCGGCAGCAGGAACCTCAATCAGGTTGGACCCAGTAAACAGCCCTAGGTCCTACCATCAATGTAGATCAACTAATGTACTCTGATGTACAGAGCCCCATGCACTGCTGGAAGCACACCCTGGAAGGAGTAAGGAGGTGAGTGCACAAGTGCAGAGAAAAGAAATCTAGCTTCTTGGAATATCTTGGCTGCTCTAGGACCTTGTTCAAGTCATTTTCCTTCTGCCTCTGTCATCTTGTTCTTTGGATAAGATCTCAAAATACTGTTTCAATATTGCAAAAAAGTAGGGCAATGGTAACAGAGAGCCATGGAAAAAGAAGTGAGATGAATTTATGTTTAACTCACGGCTCTACCTCTTACTAGCATCAAGATCCTGTGACCCTTTTCCTCCACTCAATAAAAGGTAGCTATTAATATGTCAGTAGTGATACTTAGCTTTTTGAAATTTATTATTTTTGAACTATCAACTTTTCCTAAGATTATTATTAGGAAAATACTTAAGAAAGTATGATTGAATCTTTAATAATCACCTTTGTCAAAAAAAAGGCCAATTGGTAATAGAATAAGACTGGATCTCTATAATTACATACACATAAATGTTATAAGATAGGTAATGCAGGCCTCCCTGGTGGTAGAAGGGGTTGAGTCTCAGCACTATGAAGCTATCCATAGCTACTGCAGCAGGAATTCCATCCCCGGCTAGGGAGCTGACCCACATGGTGCAGCAGACCTCTCCTGACTTGCCCTCCCCCTGCTCCCCTCAGCAGTGTATTTCAGTGAATCTGCCTGTTTTGCTCCCCACTCTGTTTCTGGTGAATCCCCTCACCCTCCACACCTCTGGCCTAAACCCCAGCTCTTAATAAATAAATCTTAAAAGATTTAGGAGAAAAAGATAGGTAATGCAAAATGTCTTTAAGGTCAGTAAGTCACTGTAAAGAATTATTCATTAACATGTATTTTGGGGAGGTGGAAAAATATTAAACTTAAGTTAATGTTTTATTATACCCTGGAGCAGGCCAAAATTGATCTTTAAAAATTTAACCCCCCCCCCAAAAAAAAAAAAAACCAAAACAAACATTTACAGTATTATTTTACTTTTCAATGCACTATGCTATATATAACTTAGGACAAATACAAATCTTATAAGTCTTACATTATGTCCTGAGAATTACTCACAGAAGATAGCATATATTCCAGATATAAACAGAAGAATTTTGAGTAGAGTTATAAATTCTACCTTAAAAGTTGCAGAGAAAATTAAAAGATCATAGTATTTTAAATTTTCTTTTCGTCTTGGCAAGGGAGGCCATTTTTTCAAGGCCACATTACCACCATGACAGTAAGTAAAAAGGCATTATTGAATCACATCATAAATTGCTCAGTGAAGAGAAGAAAGAGAAGAACAAATGTGCAACACTTCAGTCTAAGGAATCCACATCATGTTGCTAGGCTGAGATTCAGTAGGGACTACTAAAGTTTTGGTTACCTCTTTTTCCGGTTACATGTCTTCCTTCACAGACTATTCCTCTTAAAAATGTAGGCAGTTACAAGTCTGGAAGCTTTATTTACAGGTTCTGGCAATGTTGCCCAAACGGTGCTGAGCTCTCCCTCCCTTATGTTGAACTGGGAACTTCCACTGAGAAATCCCCTGACTTGAAGACTTCCTTATTTGTAGCTATCAACAGCCAATCGTGGCAAGATATTGAAATTTAGCAAAGACTACCAGAAAATGTCCTGTAAACCACCAGTGACTGTAGCTCTAACTTCCTTTTGAAGCAAAGATACTTTACTTGAATGGTTAGGGCATTTTAGCAAAAATCCAGAAACTGTAAATGCAATAATATTTTTGGTTTAGCCGTATTTTCATGTAAGAAAATTTAAAAATAAGTTTATCTGAGAAATAGCTGTTTTTGCCTTTAAGAAGTCACTTTTTGACATAAGTAGCAGAAAAAGAACATTTTGATTAGAGTTGTCTTTGCTTTATGGCCTACAGAGGTAACTTGGGTGAAGCTTTGTAATAGTGATAAAATTTAAGCTGGATTCCAAAGCCTGACCTCAGGTACTTAGAAGCAGGTGGGAGTGAAGCAAGGAAAGCTCCTAAAAGAGTTCTTCTGTTTTGAGAATTAAGGTTTGCTGTTCCTGTGGATGAGTATATGCTCTAGTACACTGGGAACTGCTTTACAACTATATCAATTCCTGTAGTTGGAGCAAAACATTAAGTTTTGCAAGCAAATGGAACACAGCATATGCATCACAGACATTTTTCTTTGTTATAAAATTTTAGAGCTGGAAATGTCCTTTGATACCATCTGTTCCATTTCCTTTTTATTACAAATGAGGAAACAGGAGAGGGTAAATGCTCAAAGTCAAAGAAAGTTAAGGGAGCACTCAGATGAAAATCTTAGTCTTTTGAATTTTAGTGTATTTCTTTTCTTTCTTTTTTTTTACTGCATTCTCAACATATCAAGTTATTGAACAGGAAAAGAACTGCAAACAATTGAGCAGTTTTCTTGTTCAACTCCTAAATTTTGCAGATGAGGAGTCTGAGATTTTAACCCAAGCTTCCGCAGTGAACAAAAGGATTAGAATCTAGAAATTATGATTCTCAGTTTAGTTTCTTTTCCACTTTCACAGGACTGCCCTGTCTTAAATTAGGCATTAAGTAAGCCTGATATTGCTTATACATGATGAAATTATTCTATAAGAAGGGGGGAAAATGAAAGGATATAAAATGATAAATGCGTTTATGATGAAAAACATTCCATTTACTCATATGTCATATAATGAAGTATTTCCTTCAGCACCCTGCATTTTATAACTGCCTTACTGATACCAAACATTAAACTTTCTTGTGTGCAGTGGAAAGGTAAAACCTAGCTAATGCTATAAATACAGCAAAACAAAAAGTGAGATACACACTGGTGGGAGGAAAACATACTTCTTAAGAATTTACAGTTTTAAAGGCGCAAGATTTTGAAAACACAACTCTTTGAAAAAGCAGTGCTATTTTTTAACTGGGTGATGATTCCTTTGCTCTCCCCATTCTGTGGCCTTCCCCCCTTTTATTTGCTTTGGCTTGCGTGTTTGGCTGTCACCCAAGCTCCAGCAGAACTGGCTAGGCTGGTGAGGAACTGCTTCAGCGAGGGTCCTGAGGCCAGGACAGAGAAGCTATAGTCAAATGGCTTTTTGAAGAAATTCTATTTGAGTGCATGGAATTTAAAGCTTATACTACCTACCAGTTTTGGCTCTAGGCAAAACACATGAGGCAGGTGGAAGTTTTTATCTTTGTTGTCTCCAGTGCTTCCTTTTCCGACCCCCTCCCCTCCTTTTTTCCTTTCAGAGTCATAAACCCTGTGACCAGGGCAAATAGAAACACAGATTTCTGTAGGGGAGGAAGGAGCAAACTGGCACCAAACCAGGATTAGCAAGGGTGAGGACACAGTGGTGAGAGCAGAAGGAGGCTGGGGAGGGTGCTCCCAGCCCCAGCTAGGGGACTGCAGGGAAAAGTCAGGTTTCTGTTCAGGCAGAGGTGAAAGACCCAGGGCTGCTATTCAGAGAGTGAAGACATCACCAGCATGGGGCATCAGAGTTCTCAGCACTGGTCTGGGGGAATGACCTCCCGAGCAGGACTCCTAGAAATCACAGTTCCTAGGGGATAGTGGAGGGGAAGGAAGCCAGTGTTCCTCATTGTTGACTGAGATTCATGGATAGGTTCCTACTTCCAGAGGGGATCCAGAGGCCTGCACCTCTGATCAAGAAGCTGGTTAGGCAACTAGGCTGCGTGTGGGGTGAGTGAGAAATTGGTTCAGATGATCACGTGGCACCCACAGAATGAATCCATATTCTAGGTATGGTACTTGTGGGAGGAGCTTGCTGGTGACCTGATACTCATGGATTTTATTGGCCCAGGACCACAGCATAGCCAGGGACTGCAGAGATGATGGCTATTATTTTTTTCAGTACCACCCAATCTCTGTAAACTGTTCTGGGGAGGGGGAGGAGTTGGTATTATTTATTTACAACTCAGTATAAATTTAAGCCAAACTATAGCTTCTCTAGTGGGGACACTTGGAGTTTCCATCTGTAGTGAATGGGGGAAGGGGATTTAGTAGAAGTAGGGAGAATGGATGAAGCTTACTGCTTAAGCTGTAACATAAGTTAATGACTGGTCTTAGTAAGGCATGTAGTTAGCATACTTTCTCAAGTTTTTTGACACACATTTATTTTCTAATGTAAGTTAGGTTCTGTGCTGGGTATAGGGCTATTAAAAAGCTTTTTCTTGCCCTTGAGGAGTTTAAGATCTTAAGGAAAATACAGATAGAGAAACAGTTTTCCTTTGCTTATTGCCAAAGATGAGAGCAGAGATATGAATGATGTGCTGTGTGGGCAGAGAGGCAGGTCTCAGAGCCAGAACAACTCATCAAGAGATGCCTTGACCTCCAAGGGTTAAACAAGCAAAAGAAAAATGATTAAGAATTTATTTTATACCTTTTCTCACATTATCTGTTAATTTATTCTATATCTTTTATGCTAAACTTATGACATTTTTATCATTTCCATAGCTTTGTAAGTAAAATTGAAAAAGAAACTTAATTGGGTTTTTAACATTGTAGAGGACTGTCTATAGTCTTAATAGATAACATCTTAATTTTCTTTTTTTTAAAGATTTATTTATTTATGTATACAAGCTGGGGTGTAGACCAGAGGGGTGTATGTGTGTGTGTGTGTGTGTGTGTGTGTGTGTGTGTGTGTGTGAGAGAGAGAGAGCGAGAGAAGATTCACCAGAGACAGAGTAGGGAGCAGAACAAGTAGATCTAATGAAATACACTGCTGAGGGGGGGCAGCGGGTGAGACAGGAGAGGTCTGCTGCACCATGTGGGTGCAGGGGATTTGAACTCGTGCTGCAGTGGCTGCTGATAGCTTCATAGTGCTGAGATGTAACCTCTTGTGCCACCAGGGAGGCCCTGATAACATTTTAATTTTCTTGGTAACTATGCTTGAACATAAAATCTGTGAGGCACACAGGCTGCGAAGTACGTTAGGCCTGTTATTTTTAAGACTAGGATTGAAAGTAAGACCTTGTCTTCCCAACCCTAAGTTCTTATATAATGGCTCCACATATTTGGCTGTTGAAAGAAAGAGGACACTTAGTGATTTTTGATGAAAAGAAAGTTAATAGAATTAAAATCCAAAAACATCTTGACAAAAATCAAGTTATGTCAATACTAAAGTGACATTTAACGACAGTTGAGTAAAGGTGTCTAGTTACTGCTCCTGACATCATACACTATCCTCTAACCATCCACTATACTACAAACAAGCAAACAAACAAAAACCCAGAAAAAAATGCATTAGCCCAGAAAGGGCAGGATGAGATGTATTTTAGTAGTAATCAAACAAAAATGTCTTGAGTTTTATTTGAGATAGTAATAGGAGGATGCCAAAAGATTCCTAAATGAACAGGGCCTTAGAAATCCCTCTAGAATGAGGGACACACAGGCGCTGCTTTCAGACCCACCTCTGTGGGTTCCATGCAGGCAAACTAGTAATTACTTATCTGTATTACATGTATATGATTATAGGAAGAGGATGTTTTGCTTAGAAAAATTGAGATGGAAATGAGAATATTCAAATAGCAAATAAATTCTTCAATGCAGGCCCAAGGTAGACCTCAGACCAATAAGTAAAAATTACAGGAAAAATAATTAGGATTCTCTATACAAAGGTCACCATTCCCATAGTAAGAAGATGAGAAAAGTCATCTTGGAAGGTAATGAGTTCCTTGTTCTTGAGGAAAAATAAGACATAAGATGTTAAATATTAAATACTGAAAGAATATTAAACTCATAGGTGAGATAATAATGCTAATGCTTATATAGCATTTACTATGGTTTTTATGCAATTCTAAGTACCTTACATGTATCACTTCATTTCATTCTTGTGCTTTACATAAATCCTAGTATGAGAAGTTCCCTTTAATACAAATACTGAGGCTTGGAAGTTAACTAACTTGACCAACACACAGACAGTAAGTAGAAACCCAGGCATCTGTCTCTAATGCTCTTAACAACTTTATGATAGTGTTAATATCATAAATAGGGATGTTCTTAGCAGTGCATTTTACCAAGTACAGATTTATTCACTGATAGCATCAAATTTTAAAGAGAAAGTGAAAAGAAATTCAGACGCTTTCCCTACTACTTTTTAAAAAATATATATTTATTTATGCATACAAACTGGGGTACAGGCCAGAGGCATGAGGCGGCAAGAGGGCTCACCAGAGACAGAGTGGGGAGCAGAACAGGCAGATCGACTGAAATATTCTGCTGAGGGGAGCAGCAGGAGAGGCAGGAGAGGTCTGCCGTGCCATGTGGAAATTTCCTGGGCCTGGTGTAGAACCCGCGTCGCCGCCGCTGCCTACAGCTCCACAGCTCAGTGCTCCACAACTGCTGCTCCATAGCTAAGTGCTCAACTGCTGCACCACCAGGGAGGCCCCCCTACTATTAAGTCCTTCTTTTGCCTAATTTTAAAAGCATCCAACCTGTTGAGACATTAATGAGCTCAGAATATACCACCTCTGATCTCTGCTCAAGATCTCCCAGTTGGGCTTATGATAGGCATGTAAGAATGGTATAATTGGAGAAAGAAAAGGGATGGGAGAGAAGAAGGAGGGTGATTGAAGAAGCAAGGCTCCAGTTAAGAAGTGGAGAAAGAAATTAAACCTTCTGCCTTTTCTCAAATGCCAGTTTAGGAAAACAGGACAGCTTTGGAGCAGATTCAAAGCCACTAGTTATGAAAGATAATGGCACATTTTGTTTCTGCATAATTACTTATTCCTCACACTTTTTCCCTTTTTAATCTATTATGTAGAGCTTAGTAAGTCTCATCAAAATGTCCATGATACCTTCTACAGGGTACAAGGTGAAGTATCTAAGTCTCCATAAAAAGTTCTCTGTAAATTGACAGAATTTCGTAAGTGAATAAAGGCACCTCACCATCAAAAAACCTATTTCAGGTATTATATATTCTACTTTCTGTTTTAGCGGCCAAGGTAGGTAGCAATACATTTAATTTATTGTCAAATAACCCCTTTATCTTGAGCTATGTACTGGGAATTCTCCTAAGATTAATGACAACCACCAACCAAAAGAATGAGTCTCCCAGGCACTTTCTTCCTAAACTAGGAAGCCCAGAAAAGTGCTTTAGATATTAGAATAAATAAAATAGAAATTACTTAACTCCCTCACAGAAGTCCAGAATTTATAAATAGTAGAAAACATTGCATTTCTGAAAGATATATCTTTCAGATTTATAAATTCAGGAAACAGAAATTTCTGGGAGATGCATAAGATCAATGATAATTTTCTATGCAAGCAAACACAATACAGTAATTTAGTCCTCATGCAGTTTCTGATATTAGGAGAATTAATAACACTGGTCAACAGTGAGACTGTTACTGACTTAAAGAGGCCCTAATCTGTAGTATCTTGGTGTGCTGAACATGAAGTAAGCTGACGTCAGCAGTGCACTATAGAAAGCCCTGTTGGAAAGGTTGAGCATTGAAAATATTTCAGACTTTGTGCGAGACAGTTTAAGTACTGTTCCATAGAACTGTAATTATTTTATCCATCTAGGCACAATAGAGAACAGTAATGCCTCGTGGATAATTTCTGCTCTATTTGTGGGGAAGTGACATTTGCGAATCAGAAGAAAAGTATCACTTCTCACGTGAAGAAGACTTAGCATCTTTACTTCGGATGCAATGTTGGTGACCAAGACAGTCTTGGGCCCCACATAGATGCTGTGCTACATGGACAACACAGCTTTCATAGTGGTGAAATGGCAAAAGACCATCAATGCCATTTGCAGTCCCCATGGTGTGGAGAGATCCAAGCAACCACATAAAGACTGTTCCTTCTGCTTGGTTCCTTCTCTCTCTGGTGGAATAACGAAGCAAAAGAAGTCAACAATAGTCTACCCAAACACTCCATCTGCATTGAGACCAGTTCCACATGGTGAGGGACTTCTTATTGTAGAACCTCCAGCAGAATATTCTCTTGATTCATATAATGAGGACAAGGGTGATCCGACCTATTCTTCTCCTGTTCCATCAGCATGCAGTGATCCAGATTTTCACTGTGGTGCATCATCAACCACACACACACTAACACAGGAAGAATTAAATGACCTGGTTCATGATTTGGACTGATCCAAGCACAAGGCAGAATTGTTAGAATCAAGACTCCAACAATGGAATCTTCTAGAAGATGTCACAATACTTTATATTGAAAGCTCCATCAGCAGTTGGAGCCTTTCTTCAGAAAGTAAAGTACTCTGGTATTCTGTTCCGATATTGAGGGCCTCATGAATGCCTTAGAAATCACTCATGACCCACAAGAATGGAGACTATTTCTAGACTCTTCGAAACTGAGACTTAAGGCTGTGCTTTTGCACAATGGAAACCGTCTTCCATCTATTTTATTCCTGAACAGATGTATAGGAGACAAGCGAAGAAATCTACGAAGTATCCTATGACTCAATTTTTTACAGGTACTAACCATAGGCCTATTACTATAAGCATGCATTTTGTGATGTAAACATCTATTTATTGCAGATTACCAAAAAACTAGAGCCAAAAGTAGAATTTGACTGTCATATTCGTGTTGAGCACATACAAATTGATAGGAAATGACTAATTTTATTTTAGTAACTTGATTTTTGTAAAAATTTGTTGACCAGTGTAATTCATATTTGCAACCCTCTATAAATGAAAAAAAAAATGTATGCTAGTTCATCTAAAATCTCTAAGAAACAATGGTAGTGAGAGAGAAATTAAAGAGCAGGAGAGAAAAGAGGGAGAGATAGAAAGGATTGGATCCAGAAGATGTGGTACATATACACAATGGAGTACTATTCAGCATGGAAAGAAGATAAACATATGCAATTTGCCGCAACATGGATGGAATTAGAGGGAATCATACTCAGTGAAATAAGCCAGAAAGAAAAAGAAAAATATCGAATGGTTTCACTTATAACAGGACTATAGGGAGGCCGGGTGGGAGAGAGACACTCAGCGGTGGGGGAGGGGGAGGGGAGAATAAGGGCACAAAATGGAAGAGAGGAGAATACAGGGGACCATGGAGATGGATCACGGGTGAATTGGTGGTGGGCTGCCCAAGGGGAATACAAAATGTAAAAGACATAAATAACAATAAAAAAAAATGGGAAAAAAAAAGAAAAAAAAAAAGAAAGGATAGCCCATTAACTCTGAGTTTTTCTTTGGTTTTAATAAAATAAGTTAGACTTTCAAAGAGATCTGACCTTTGAAAACTGTTTAGTTTGACTCCAGGGGGATGTAAGGAGGATTAGTTAGCTGAAGCTCACAGAGAGATTTCAAATTTCTCTTTGTGTTATTTATTCTTTGGTTTACCAGTTAAGTGTCCTTTTAATTTGATCATGTTTGGAGGGATGCCAGAACCATGAAGGAAAGAGTCAATAAACAAGACTTCTAAGTAAAATCACAAGCTATTGTTTAAGGGGAAAGATTGACGTTGCACTAACTGTATAGCAGTAATTGTGTGTGTGTGTGTGTGTGTGTGTGTGTGTGTGTGCGCGCGTGTGTGTGTGTACATGCTAGTCTTCAGATTACTCTTTGCATCTTTCACTTCAACGAGGAAGAAGCTGAGACTAAAGATATTGATTTTCTCAATATTAAGGAGCTTATCGATGGTGGTGAAATATTTCCATTAATATTGGAGTTCCTAGCTGTAAAGTACTTGATCATTTTTGACTCTAATTTGAGGATGCTATGAAGGTTTGGAAGCTGAGTGGGTGTGGTTGGAGGACTTTTGTCTATTGGTTGTAAGGCCTGTTTGCTTTATCTCATCCCTTGTTACTAGGTTTAAGGATTGAATAGAAAAAAAACTTTCTAGGAATACCTCTTTGCCATGTCGTTTATTTATTCATTAGTTTGTCATTCATCAGTTACTTTCTGCTGATCACATCTGGGCACAGGGGGATATAGAACCAGGCTTTATAGCACATTTTATAGCACATTAAAGGGTGAGTTTGCCACACAGGTGCTGGAGTCATGTTCCATAGATGCCAAATCCTACTCTACTCTTGAATAGCTTATTGACTAAATCTTACAATATTTTGAGGGTTGAATGAATAAGTATATGTAAAGTATTTGAAACACTTAGCACATGGTGAGACTATGGAAGAGATTTTTTTATTGCTGTTGTTTAATATTCATGGTCTCTGTAAAATCATAATAGGAATTTATACAAGTATGGCAGGAAAATCAGACAGATTGAAATTAAATTATTTAAGCTAGGTTAAATTATATAAATTCTTTTGTTTCTTTATGCAATATTATTACCTTTTCCATTTCCCCCTTATATATGCTATTTGGGACATTAACTCACAGCTGATCTCCTGATAAACTAGGATTGCCTTAAACCAGTAAACATATTACATTTCCCTGGGCTTTATTACTGACTAAGGGTGAGAATGTAACTCAAGTTAGTCTAAACTGGGTGAATCCCAGGACTCTTGTTGTGGATACAGTGTTCAGCTTCCCACTAAGATTAAATAATGAAGCACAACTTTCATTCTGAATGTCAGTCCTTAATTCTATGAAGGGCTTCAACTCTAAGATAAGTCACCACCATGGGGGAGGGCAAAAAAGAGATGGACAAGAATAGGTTTGAATGGTGTTGCTGAGTCATTAGATGTCTTGCTTTGAAACTCTTTGTATCTTGCCTTTCCTGTGATGTAATCTCCAAAATTCCCTTGCGTTAAGTTAGTTTGAGTAGAATTTTGTTATTAGCAACTGAAGTCTTCTTACTATAATACTCAATATGCTAAAAAAAGGAGTCATGAGTAACATCAAAAACCACAAAAAAAAGCTTCCATGGCAAGCACGGTCTTGGTTCTGATCTTTACACTAACCCTATGAGGCAGATGTCATGATTTCATTCTTTACGGCTAGAGTATAGGACTCTAAATACCACTCACAAAATATCATGACTACAGATCTTATACTTCCTACACAGCCTGATTGTGGTCTATTTTGTGTTAATATTTTTGCTAGTCATAAAAATAAATTAGTCAGGGTCCCTTTTGCTCATTTCCCCAGATAATTCCTTAAACTAAAACCAGAAGAAGATATTCGGTAGAGCACAACATTTAACTCAACAGTTGATTAAGGACCTTGTGTATTTGGGTTTGAAATTCGAATTTGATTGTCTGTTTTGTTTTATTTTTGTTTGCAAGGTTAATATGAGAATCTATATCTCCAGGATGCTCACTGCTTTTTAAAAGCATCTCATTTATTGTAACCAAAATATTAGACTTACTTGTAATAGTTTACTCTAGTTCTTTGCATATATTGGGTGTTCAAATAATTCTTGGAAGACATATTCTACTGATGATTGTATCAGTATTGTATTGTACTGATATTATATCAACCAGGGTCCAATCAGAAGACAGAAACTACATAGTAATTTGAACGGGGATAGTTTAATATAAAGAGATCTTATCACTAAATGTAGTCTGAGGTTCTGGGAGTTAGGGCTACAACCTATGAATTTGATAAGACGCAATTCAACTCATAGCATAATAAGACCTGAAGTAAGCATGGTATAAACAGAAAGCAATTAAAATTTCTTTCTTAGCACTACCTTTCATCTGAAACTTTTCTCTGGAAAAATTTGAAATATTTCCTGACCCTTGATGAAGTCCAGGTACATTCCAAAATATCTCCAGTTTCTTTACTCTTTTTATGCACCATCTTATTTCAAATTTTAAAATGTTGTTCATCTAAATAAAAACTAATTTTCACCCAGCTTGGACCTGACATAGACTCAGAAACTGCAGTGAGGAAAGAACATGGAAGACCTCTTCATTCTTTTCCTGTGTGATTCTTAAGCTCTAGATCCCTACCTGACTAGATTACCTGTTGTCTTCTAGACATGGGTGTGAGGTTATAAGGTTGGAGGAGCAGTATGGTACAGAAGATGTAGTATTGGCTGGCTACAGTGATAATCTGACTGGGAGGCCTCTGTGTAGTACAGATGCCCAATCATCAATATTTGTGAAACACTGGTCTTGTTCCTGGTGTGGGGTTTCAGATAAAATCAAATGCATAGGAATAAATCTACTTCTGCTGTATACAACAGTGATTTTACTATTGAGATTAACACAAGGCTTAGACTTGGGCTATGTCTACAAACAGGACAAGATAGCTTAATTTAAAGATTTGCTTTCTCAGATTTATTGCCTCCAACAATATGGTTGGACTAGTTTGGTAAGTAGAATTAGACTCAGAGACTCATCATTTTTCAGGTGATTCCCATAGACAGGCAAATGGATGAACTGGGTAAATGGGAGTTTACTTTGTGGGTTAGCGCCAATAGAAAAGATTTCCAATAGGTTTATTCAAGGTTTCTTTGGCCTTTTTCCCTAGAAAACTTTAATCGAGGGGCTTCACTTTAGTATCCCTCTACTTCTAGACTTTTCTATTCCTGGTTCTTAAATAATAACCTAATTCTAACTTACCCTGTTCCTAATTTTGGCACGATCACCAGACTCAAGCAGCCTGTGTTCCTGTGCTATTTCTGCTTTACTCCTAATTTCAATCATCATATTTCCAATTTTGAATTTACAATCTGGGCTTGATTCCTGTTCCTCCCTTTCTTGAGATCTGGAGCCCATGTCTTTGGATTTGCTTGACTCTGATTCATCCCATTGCCATGACTCAGCTCGATAGATCCTGCCCCTGTTTTCACAGATTGCCTATTTGTAAAGATTTCAAAAGTTAATATATCTCTAATTCCAAAAGTCTTTTCTTTGCTTTAGTCTTTACTGTCATTGAAGCCAGTTTTAAAACATGGGAGAAGACCCAGTTTTATCTTCTCTTCAAAGCCAACACAGTGTCTTAAAAGTGATGGCAGAAATAAATCTTGACAGACTCAGAAATTTGTTCCTTTTCTAGGTACTTATACTGTGTGGGTTGCTCATAAATGGGCTCAGAAATGCAACCCACACAGTGTAAAAACAGTCTCTGGCAACTTGATAGAAACCAAAGATTCACATTCTAGAATAACTGAAAAAAGAAAAAGTTCCTTGGGTTCATAGTCTAACATTTCCTCAATAAATAGAAAAGTGGATTGCCATAACTTGGACATGATAGGACCAGTGAGTAGAAGAAGGAAACTGAGGTGTAACAAATGGCTATAGAAACTGACCATCTAAGGACATGTGGGTGTTAAGTGCACAAAGCACAAAGGTACAATATGCACAGGACTGCTTCTGGCAGGTACTGATTTTCAAGCCTGGTTCAAAACTAGCCCTTTCATTCTTTGGGCTAAGACTCTAGCCTTTGATGTCATGAGAAAAACAACAAAAGTTCTAGTTACTTAGACATTGAATACTCAAAAGAGTGTGTATGGATTGTTTATATATGATAAAGTTTTTAATCAACCCCTTGATATGAGAAGGATGATGTAGTGTAGTGATTTTTTTTGTCTAACACTGAATTTATTCATTTGAAAGAACTGCTTTTTATTCTAAGATTAGTTTCCTCCTACTTTATATTTTGGTATCAATATGTGCTTTTAAGAAAATAAAATGACAGTGTTTCTGGATAGTAGTTAATTGTTTTTATGTCTTTACTTTGCAAATGAGAGATTAACAACCTTATGTAGGTTCCCAAAATGTTTTTGAAAATATTACCAGTTGATAACATCCAAACATTTTGAAAGTTCTGATTTAAGCCACATGAAATATGCCAATTGAAAATGAAACCTAATCAGGAAGAGACTATATTCTTTGGATTGCGACAAATAGTGTGAGACAATGTGGCATCAACTCCAGACACAAATCTCTCAGTTTGTGGCAGGAGCTGAGCCTATCATAAATATCACCTATGGGTTTTCTATCAATATTACTTCGGAGCTCCATTTGAAATAATTGTTTTGTTACTACTAGTAAGCAGTAAAACAGGAAGACAAAAACCCAGGATTTCATGAGATGTATTGATAAAGCACAAATTGTAATTACAGTGTTGGAGATAAAATGAATATTTAATGTTATCTTAAGTGAGCACTTAAACTTGCTAGTTTATTATCACTTCCAGGTTGGTGTCACAAAGATATAGATGCTATTGAATTGTCTAGTCAGGCTGATTCTAAATCAATTCCCTTCAAGAAATGCCCCTACTTGGAATTGATTGTTTCCTCCTCTGAACACTTTTCAAATCTACATTAGGGACACCAATTTAGGATATAGGGTAGGTCATTGTGTCTGGAAGGATTCTAAAGCAGAACATGGGCTCAGAGAGAAAGAATGTTATGAATGGTGACTGATAGCTGCCAAAGGCTGCAGATGGGATCTCATGGGAAATATTCATAGTTGCCATCTCAGGTCAAGGCCCTCATCTGATACTTAATATAAACTGCTTCAGATCATAATTATTAGTTTATTTATACAGAAAACTCTTCCTTTTCACTGGAGGCTGCTGTGAACGGAATTTAAAAGTGAGTTCTCATCAAATGGATTGTGCTTTTCCATATGAGCCATCGTTTAATTGTGGAATTCATTTCCACTCAAAAGCTTACCATGAAATATTACCAGAAATGGCAAACAAAGATTGTCTCACAAAAGAAAAGACTTTGCGACAACTGAATTATGATCGACCTGGAATACAGAAGTGAAAAAGACCATCTCTGTCCCTATGTAGAGTTGACAGGTCAGCAGCATCAGTATCATTAGACTGCTAGAAATTCAGAATTTCAGAGCTTACCTCTTGGATCTCTCAAACAGGTTAACTGAAAATAAAGCTTCATCTGGCATTAGACAAAAAGAGTTTATTAGATAATCAAAGTGAGGATTCAAACCTGGGAAGTAGTCCAACAGATTTTTTTTCTGTGAGAGCTGTTCCAACAAATATAAGTTTGAATTTAGTTTCCATAGGTAGGAGCAGTGAGTCATTGACATTAAGAATGTAATTATTCTTGATAGGAGGGGCTTCTAACCTAAAGATCTGCTGATGCTAGAGGAAGGTAATGGTAGGGTTTAATCAGTTCCCTAATTTCTAAAGAATGCACTGTTGAGACTCAAAAGAATGTACCCCTTGTTTAGATCTTCATCAAACTCCTTGACCATTTGTGACAGTTGAAAAGGCTGACTTTACTTGCCTGCTGGACAACAGATTTTCATAGCTGTTTCACAAATTTCAACTCTATGCAGATGGCTTTGTTCTCTTGCCTGTTTGACCAGGGCTGGGGTCCCAAGAAAATTTTACAATATTTTTACAACCAGAATTCGAATTTTAACAAGATCCTAAGGTATTTATTATGTCTATTTGTTTGCTCGTTAGAAGAAACCAAGACCTGGGGGACTGATGTATGAAATGGGGGCATTCTCAGAACAGGATCAGGAAAGGAGCTCAGAGTGGCTGGGACACAGGACCTGGCCAAAGTGTTCAAGAGAGTTAAAAGGAATAGCTACCTCATAGGTAACACTGAAGGAAGAAGCTAGGAAATGGATATAGGCAGTTAGGAACAGGGAGCCCCAAGCCCCAAGTCCATTTATCAGCCTGATTGAGAAACAACTGCAGACAGGAGGGTGTCCCCTGATTCAATTAAGTATGGAATGTTCAGGAGAGCAACATAATAGCGTAACAGAAAGGACCAAAGCTGGTTTTACAAAAGTAGGCTGGGTAACAGTGGGAAAACCCAGTGGGCCTTGGTAGCCTAGGAGACCCCAAGGGGCCCAGTCAATCAGCAAGAGACCCAATGCAGAGATACCTACAACCAACACCCCACTCCTTGCCCACTGTACCTATGTAAGCGCCAACTTTTCTTGTCACCTCCATTGGCTACTCACTCTGAACCCTTTCCCCTCAGAGATTCCCTGTCATTCCTAGCTACCTATCAATAAATCTTTTGCTTTTCTGTAACTTGGGCCTCCATGTTGAATTCTTTCCTTGCTGAAGACAAGAACTAAAGAGACTGCCTGGTGTCCACGGACCCCTGGTCTGCCCCCCCCAACCCTGAGTCAATGGTGCCAGACTGTGCCTGAAAGTCATGACAAACTCACAGGGCTGCTTCCTAGAAAGAGATGATATGGCCCCTCTACAATCTCAACCAGCGTGTTGGCTCAAAGATTAAATAATGGGGAGCAGGGCTCTGGGGTATAAACAAAAGGGGGAAAAAAAGTCATGTAGCTTCCATACCATCTCCCTCAGGCTGCTCATTAAAATTATCTAGGGAGCCTTAGAACCTGCCAGTGCCTGCCCCCATCCCCATTCTGATTTAATTGGCCTGAGGTCTATCCCAAGTGTCACTATTTAAAAAAAATTTCCCCAGTTGATTATTATGTACAAAACAACATTGCAAATCTGACATTTCATTTCTTTAAAAAACTTTAAAATAAAAGACTTAAAGGGGAAAAATAATAACTATTTACAGTCCATATAAAGCAAGTCTACTCTAGTAGTAATATGTGCTATAAAAATTAATGAAAACTAGAGTAAATACTTAATTAGAAATATCTTTTTATTGTGTTAGAATCTAGAAAGATGAGGGGAGCATGAATTTGAGGATTCCTACATATTTTTAAAACTGCAAATAACACATCATGTTTTATTTTACTTAAATTTCCTATCACAAACAGATATGTGGAAGTATAAATTGGGATTAAGAATGGAGAGGCCTGGCCCTGTGACCTCCTTCTAGTGATTAACTGTTGTTGAAACTGATGACTGTGTGGGTGAAGGTGAAGAATGGGTGTTAATTAGATTGCCTTGAAGTGGAGCAGCTCCACAAAAGGCTAATCTTGGAAACATGGAGATTCTTTTTATTACCTTAACACCTATTTTGCAAATTCTTATGACAGAAAGGAGCAAGAAGCTAACTTTTATTGGGTGCCTATTCTGTGCCATGCTAGACTTTCTCATTTCATTTTCACAACCACCTTGTGAATTAGATATTTTTTCAGGGGCTCAGAGGCACTAAGTCACTTGGATAT
Organism: Scalopus aquaticus; assembly: GCA_004024925.1. Taxonomy (NCBI): domain Eukaryota; kingdom Metazoa; phylum Chordata; class Mammalia; order Eulipotyphla; family Talpidae; genus Scalopus; species Scalopus aquaticus. The sequence goes on from PVIJ01012376.1 coordinate 24,236, forward strand.
AGACAGTAAGTGGTAAATCCAGCATGTAAACTCAGGGATGTCTGATTCCAGGGCCTGTGGCTTTATAATCACACTTGCATGATTCCTTATATCCATAAGGATATATTGTACTGCTGAGGCAGGATGACACTAGGAACACAGGTTTGCTGTGAAGCTGCGCAGATGGGTCTAAAAGGAGGGGAGTCCTGGAGTCCTTGATGGCTTTTTAGGCTTTTACATGGTCTCTTGCAGGGAGGCAACCAGGTACAGGGCAGGCAATGGGGTCGAGGGGGCTGGGAGGCCTCCCAGTCCCCAGTGAATCTTTACCCTCTCAGGCTCTCTGGTGGCATCCCGTGGCTTCTCTGCTGCACCCCAAACGGTCCTCTGCTCCACGCTCTATTCTCTGCTGCTCCCTTGCTGCTGATGCTCTACTGCTGCCACTGCTTCCTCTGCTTATAAGCCTAGTCTCTGGCCCAGATGTGCCCCCTCACACATGCCCACACCCCACTCCAGGTGCCCGCCATTAGGCATGCGTGTAGGCCTGCAGAGGTCCATCACTGGGGAGGGCGGAAAAACTTGACAGTTCTCTCTTACCCTACATAGATCTACTAACCATAGATAGATTCTTATTTTTTTAATGAATCCACAACCAAGTTGCCCATGACACATATACGAGGTGGAGGCTGTGTCTTATGTCATGAAAGTGGGCTGTGATCTTTCTCCCCTTACTTCCAATCACCTCCCATCATTCTCATTCTAGCATTTTTTTTTTTTTTTTACTATTCACATCCTATGATAGGCTCCTTTTTTCCTTGCAGAACAAGAGAGGTAATGCTGGCCTAACTTGCAGACCATCTGTAAATCTTATAACTGCTGATTCTAGTATGGAAGTCTTTGGAAGTTTAGGTGGAGAGTTAGATTAATTCAGTTTGGAGACTTACAGGAGAATCCATTGAATTTCATGGTGTTTGAGCCTTGATTTAAATTAGACCCAGGTGGCACTGTGATAGACTTGTAGGCTCAAACACTAATTCAGAGATTCAGGTTTAACCCTCAGTAGCTAAAATTATGGGTTTCTGAGACACTGTGTATTTCTAAATTATTCATGGGACTGAATAGAACTCACTGTTCTCAAAGGATAATTCAGGGGTTGCCTCTTCCCTGTAATTTGATGTTTTCAAGACTGCTTGAGTAATTAAAGCTGAGCTTATGGGATAATTTTTTTTTAAATAACAGTTCCACAAAATGGACACTAAAATACTGAACAACTAAAATAGAGCTGTAGTTTTTGTTGGATTTGAACTAAAGAAAATGTCAAAAAAATAATTTTATTTAAAAAATACCAGTGATTTAGTAATTGACAACAGTTATAAGAGGGGTTGGGCAATAGAAGCAGTCTTGTGGTGGTTTGGGACAGTTGAATGAGGACATAACTGTCGTAAGTTGTGGTTTTTGATAGGGGATTAGAAAGGAAGGCAAGGGCACCATACCTAGCATAGGAATCTGCACATATACATATAGCATAGGCTGTACTTACACTCTATGACTAATGATATGTTTTCTTTCAACTAAAACTCTTGCTTTAAATCTGAGGTTCTTGCCCTAATGATGCCTGAATGAGTGCCAGACATTGGCACCATCAGATATACCAGGGTCAAGATAACCAGGGAATTAAGTTCTGGGGGCTGAACATGATGAATACCGGGAACATCAACTAGGATGGCTGTTCTGATGGGCTGTTTGCATTTGAATAATTGTTTTTGTTCAACGCATTGCAAAAAGGTCAGCTCAAGATGAAATGGAGAATGATCTGTCCGTTCTCCCAGACCAATAGCCAGTTTTTTCCAAATATATACATATATTTGTTTGTAGTCATTATGTACATGTAATTTTGTGCTCTACATTTTTATTTCCCCATAGATATTTTCATATTGCTTAATAGTTTTCATAATGATTATTTATAGCAACTACAAAATGTACCATTGAGTGTATTTACCATACTTTAAATATTTCTTATTGTTGGATATTTAATCCTATTTAACCCCTTTAGATGCTGTGTTTTAATAAATGTGATCAGGCTATATGGAATAGAATATTTGTATGTACATATAAATCTATGTCTCATATATCTTGTCTTAAAAATCATTATATTTCATTAACTTTTTTTGTCTCTTCTTTATTGTTGCCTTTCAGTGTATGGACTATGTGTCTGTTTTATATTTCACAATGTTGAAGAATGATATAAAAGTTATCTTGGTGATTATTTTAAAGGAGTGATTCTCAAACTTTAGTGACTGTCAGAATCAACTGTGTTGCTTTTTAAAAAATGCATATTTCTGGTTCTATCCTCAGATAATCTGAGGAACTGGGTCCAGGGCATGGAGGTAGGCACCCTCATATAGGGGGCTATAGAGTACCTGCTAAACACTGTCTTCAGGGAAATTTAGGACATTTTTTAGCATAATTGTCAGTAGAATTAATCATCAAATGTGGGAGGCTCTATATTTAAATTTAGGTAAACTTTTAAAGACAGCCTGTGTAGTCTAATGATTCTTGTATTTAAAAGCATGAAGTCTAGTTTTGACTTTATGCCAAAACTCACTAGGTAGCCAGAGGAAACTGAGATTGAGAGAATGAAGGGGAGAACAGCTACGCCCAAGTTGGAAGACTGTCAGGGAGGCAGGCCTGCCAACTGTGTGTGGATGATGGGGGTTGTGGGGAAGGTAGAAGAAGGGCTCCAGTAGGGACCATAGGTCAGAACGCTTCAAGCTTCAAAGTGATGTGATAAAGACAACAAACCAATTTTATTTTTTTAAAGAAATCTAAAAAGCAATTTCAAGGACATATCTAGTCAGCTTTATAGCTTGATGGAAATAATGGCTTAGATTCACATTTAAGCATTAAAAATAATAATCAGTGTCTCCACCTTATCAGAATGAAGTATTGGTATGTTTATCACACTTCCTTCAAGGCATCAGTGAATAAAAGTGTGATTAGGACCCAGTATGTTTTTATATGATGTTCTTCTATTTTAGAGAGTCCATCATGAAACTCAAAGCATTTGTCAGACTGTTCTTTTTCCTTTATTTCTCAAAATAAGCAGTGAGTGGGCAGATATCATTCCTATTTTATAATCACAGAAGAAAAGCACTGGAAAGTGAAGTTCTTTGCTTATAGTCCCACACTAGCTAATTGATCTCTTTTACCGGATTTTGAAGGTGGAGGTCTTGGTTTGTTAGCCTTTATAAGTGCTATGGTAGACTTAGAATGGCTGAGAGACAATTTTCACATACCTTTCACATTTCTGTATGTCTAGGGAGAAGAGACATGAAATATGCTTTGCTCTGAAATGTCTTTTCAAGGGGTTATATGTATAGAAAATAGCCTTTGAAGACAGATAGTGTTTTCCATTCAGAGCAAAAGGCAGACATGCTTGCTGTCCATTATAAAAGATGCAAGTTCCCTAAGTTCAAGGTTCTTTTCCTGAAATGCAACCCACTCATTTGCAAACAGACATCTGGGCCCATCTGCGTTGCTTCTGTGAGACTAAAAGATAGGGCAAAACAGACAAAAATATGCTACTCTTGCTGCTTGTTATGCCATGAGTAATAAAGGCCTTCATCTTTGACCCAAGATCCTCATGTTATCAGCCAACATCCATGAAACTGTGGCAGCTAATTTGTTATTTAATCAATAGGCTAAAAATCTTACATCCTTCACAGTTCTTGACAACCACCAGACAACATTCAATTAAACACTGTGGAATAGAATCAAGACCCAAATAATGGACAATAGGTCTTTAGACCATAAAATGATGGCAGAAGTCAGCACTGCCCTACAAATTATAGCTAAAGAAGAAATAACAGTAGCCACTGGCCCCTGGAAGAAAGAGATTCCTAAATAGAATGAACTGCTAACAAATGTGGCTGATCTATTTGGCTTTTATTCATAACCGTAGAATTGGAATCACAAACTTGTGTTACCAAGAAATATCATTGCTTTGTTTTCTGTAATTTACTTAACTGGTAGGAAATCCAATTTTTGTCATTATTGTGCTCCTTTCCCTGCCTTCCAGAGGTTTAAATTTTGCCTAGAAAATGGGGGCAGAGCTGATATGACCTGGTATTTATCTAAGTCAGTACAGTCCCCTTGAAATAGCTGACCGACGCTTCTGTGACGGCCTGGCCATGAGATCTGTTGAAGCTCTATCCAGGGAGGGAGTGCAGGTTGCTGACTCCTCATTCTCCTTCCAAATGAGAGAAAATACTCTGTCAGACCAATACCTTTCTTGTCATCCCTATAATAGAGTGCCTTAAGGGAACTCATCATTTTTGGACAATAAAATCAGGGAGGAAATATTTGGACTTCTGGGACAAAGGTACACACAGGGCATCGCTCTTTTTCTGGGACGGGGCTGAAGAGGGAAATGTATTTTGAGAATGAGCACCATTTAATATTTCAATAAATTATCCCACCTTAACAGTGCTCATAAATCTTTTCATTATATTCTCCTTGCAGCCTTTCCCTTAATACAAGTGGATGAGCATTTTAAAAGTGTTGCGTGGATCATGTAAGTGTGTAAGTTCCAAGACAGGACCCTGGAGCAGGTTTGAGAGTTAAGGAATGAGGTGGCACGTGCACAGAGCAAACAAAATGAATAGGAAACCTCTAGGTCTGGTACCTTAGGCTTCTAGTCCTCTTTGTTCTGCTCAACTAGGAGCTTTCCTCCCTCTATTCAGCTCTCAAGGTAAAAACTAACCATCAAAATGCCATCTTAACCAACACTTTTACATTTGAAGACTATGTAAATGACAATAAAACTCTGGCAGTATGTGCAGATTCTCTTGCATACTAGATTCAGAAAGGAAAATATGGTCTGTCTTGACTCTCACTGCTGTCAAGTGTTTAAATTGTCCTTCCAGCATATATTTAAAACACATTGTCATTGCAATGTTACCAAACAGTGAGCGAGTCAATGTATCTGAGACCACATAATGATTGACACTTTATAAGTCAAACAGAGAGACATGGAACCTCGTATGACTGCTGTTTCCAGCTCGAGGACTGCTGATACAGTTTCTGACAGTGTGGAGAGATGTGTAATGTTGGTTCACAAGGATAAGCTGTAGAGTCAGAAGGTAGCCTCAATTCCTTGGTTGCTTGGCACACAATCCTTCCTTACCCGGGAGAGAACCAAGGCAAAAGTCAGGGATGCTGCTGATACATTTTCAGGCAGTTGTTCTTTTTGGTGTGAATGGGGAATGTCAGGGCAGGGGATTCTTGTTTTGTTATTTTCTGTCTTTTACTTTATTTGCGCTTGGAAAAAGTGAGCACATAGGGTAATGTGCTTATGTAGGATCACTTCCTTGTAAGCTCTCAGCACCATTGAAGGGGGGAGGTGGGCGTCCTGGGTCTCCTTGTCATACATGGGTGAGCAAGATCATTGTCCTGAATTTAAAACATTCGCTAAGGTTCTCACAAATCATAAGTATTCGACTGAGATTCAGCTTTTAAATATGGAGTTTGCCTCTGACATTAAAGTTTAATCTCAGTTAGACCAAAGTTCTATATGAGCAGCTGCCCCAACTACCTACCACCTCAGCTGAATTAGCGTGAAACATTTTATCATCCTTCAATTGTGAGTCATTGCAGAAGGCAGAAAACGCATTTTTCATCCTTGTTTTCTCAAAGTCTAACTCAGTGCATGGCACAAGATACATGCTTGATACATTTTGTCAAATGAGTGAAAGAACAGTATCAACAATTACAGTGCAAATTAAAAAAAAAGAGAGGCTTTCATGTTTCCTGGGTCTTGTTTGCTGAGGTTACTCTTTCTATGCCAGTTTTTTTCAGCTCTAATGACTACATCTCATTTTATTATATCTTTTATTTCTTTCTAATTAAGCTTATGGTGGTTCACAAACCCTGAGAAAATAGTGAGGTTATCCACTAAAGAGTGTTTCTTAACCTTCATTTCCTTAATAAGCATCCCTGGCACTGTTTCTGACTTCCCAAAAGAGTTGTTACATAGACTTTATATTATTTAGATGGAGAAAGAAGAGAACAACATGATCAATGAAATTAAAGCTTTTGCATAATTAGGGAAAAAAACACCCTTTGCCTGGCACAACTTCAATCTTCTTTTTCACCAGCTGCTAAGTCATTTTCATATCCCTAGCTGCTTCCTCCAAGCACAAACACACCTGTTCTCCCAGCTCAGTACCCATTTTATGCTGGCTCCTTGAAGGAGATGTGAGTGTTTTGACTTGCATCAGAGAACTGAATAATTACTCTTTATTCTGGGATTACAATAGTCCACTTCCGCAGAGGTGCGCAGCAAGTAGAGGTCATCCTCAGAAATTTCCTCTTGAGAATGTGAACAGGACAGTTCAATTAGTAAACCATGTTAGGTGTAACTACAAACTAAAATTTCTTTTCTCCGGTTAACTTGTTGCTCTATGGCTCTCTGAAAGCTGTTCTAGATGGCTGCTCTTTGTGCAGCACCAAAAGCTTAGTGTCTGCTGACTGGTCCAGAAACAACCCAGTCCTGTACTTCTGTCTGCTGCAGGTGGAGTCACCAACAAATTGTGTGACTGGCAACCAGGGTAGCACCTCTTGCTCTGGCACTTGGGGAAGGAACTAGAACAAATGCATAAAGGCTGCACAGCTTACATGTAAATAGGAACAAAGTAAAAGCAAGTATCAGAGATGAAATTAAGGGAGGTCAAACGTAGAGCAATCAGTGTGCTGACTGGCCACGATATTTGGCAAAAGTAGGGGCCATTCTCATTTCTGCTACTCCTATTGCGCTCCCATCAGACATGAATGGATGATATGGAATTTAGAAGTTTTAGTCCTCCGTACCCTTAACACTTCTTACCACAAAATATTCAAGACTGATTGCCTCCCTTTTTATTGGGAATTGCTTATAGGTCCTGAACCCCATCTGCTTTGTAGTAGTTTTCAAAATAATGGAGTCATTATGAGGATTTCTTTCTATTGTTCCACTCTGTGTACCTCCCATCTGGTTAGAACCGCTACTCTCTTAATTAGTAAAATGCCATCCTGTCTGATTCTCCCTTGCCAGCAAGTCATTCAGTTCCCAAATCACTTCTTCACCTCCATCATATACTTTAGTATTTTGCAACAGGAAAATTGTAACATAGCACATTCTTCTCTTAACAGGGAAAAGTGAAATCAGCTATAGCAAAGCTAATTAAGCAGAGTTTAATGTTAGCTTTAATTTAAAGCAGCCTTCCTGAGACTTCCTAGCATATACCCAGGGTGTCCTAAAATATGAAGCCACACTCCCTCTCAATTAGCATCCATTTATTTGGGAACAACACCAGGCATCAATAAACAGGCACAACCTATTCTTTTCTCTCCTATTTTGCCCAGCAGCAGCCTGCTCATTGGCTACTTGCCTCAGCAGCAGCGGCAGCCTTTAGGTGACTGGGTTAAATCAAATCTGGGCCAGATAAAGTGTCTTGCTAGACATCTCCCTCTCAAATCTTAGGTGTTTTTCAGTCTAAAGTTGAATCATGCCAGTAAATTAACAGTGAAATAACCTACATTGAAGGAAGACTAAATCACACTTAAATTGCCTTGGTTTCATCGGAGGTTATTTTAAACAGAAAATAAGTTGGCGATGGAGCCCCCTGGGCTTGAGACTGTGATTGTGTTAGGTCTATAAGTCAGGCAGGTTTTAAAACATTTCTTATCCTTACTAACTCACCTCCATCTACCAGATCGGCTCCCTGACCTTATTCTTGTCTCCTAGTGGCCAGTGCCCCCACCAATTTTGGGTATTCCTGACCCCCTTTATCCACAGAATTTATATGACCAGTGTATATGTGATCAGTGTTAATACTCTATTAGTTTAGTCCAAAGTGTTTGTGTTAAATCTCTCAGATTAGCGTTTTTTAGTACATGTAGGACTTTTAAATAGTATTCTTTTAATTTTTATTTCACAAACATCAAACACTAAAAAAAGAATGCTTTAAAAGGAAGAAAAGCAACTCACAATTCATCCTCTTTCTTGCATCAAGTTCTGGCACATCAATACCTCCTTAATCCAACTGTGTCGGTTTTCTCTGCTGGTAAAACCTCAATGCATTTCTAAATACATAAGAATAATACTTCTTAAATTGTCTGGATAAGTGTTCTTTACAAACGCAGCCTGAACAAAGAAGCCTTTTTTTTTAATGGAGATCAGAGCTTGAATTTTAATAAATAATAAATAAAAGAGGTGGGAAGAAGAAAAATAAATCCAAGAGAAACATCAATAATATCAAACATCTTCTAGGCCCCATCTGTTGCATAGTCCATTAGCTGAGAAATTGCAGAGAGCCCTAATAATAGTACTTGGGATTTAAATAGCACCTTTCAAACAAAGAGCGGTGCCATTACTAATCTCATCTATTTTTACAATCCTTTTAGGGCAACTGCTTGGGACAGGTATTACTATCCATATTTTACAAATAGAAACACCACAGCATGCATGTAGTGATTTAAGCAAGGTCATGGTGTCAGCCAGGGGAGATGTAGGTTGTGTACAGGAAAGAGCTATATACAACTTTGCAGCTGTTACTGTTTAGATCCATGCAGACCCAGACCCAGGCATGATTTTATGACCTGAAAAGCACCATCCATTAACTAATTGTGGGCAAATATTAGATCTTCTGCTTAAGGGAAAGTGGTCACATGCATAGTAATATATGTTCTTTGAAATGTTTAGTAAATGTCCCTTGCCTGGGTGAAAACACTTAAAGCCTTTCTCTAGCACAATTTCTTTTTTTCTTTTAAAGATTTATTTATTTATGCATACAAACTGGGGTGCAGGTCAGAGGTGTAGGGTGGTGAGAAGGTTCACCAGAGACAGAATGGGGAGCAGAATTTGGCAGATCGACCGAAATACACTGCTGAGGGGAGCAGCGGGAGGCAGGAGAGGTCTGCTGTGCCATGTGGGATTCTCCCCGGCTGGGCATTGAACTCACGTCACAGCTGCCAACAGTTCCACAGCGCTGTGCTTAACCTGCTGCGCCACCAGGGAGGCCCATTTTTTTTTTTTTTTGATAGAAATGCATGCTTTTCACAGTTGAGTTCAGTCCTCTTCAGTGTGTGTGTGTTTAGGTGTGGAACTTTTAAAAATGCTTGTTAAATCTGAATTACTGTTCTTAGAACAAATTTATACAAAAAGCAGCAGTAAATCTGGCCAGAGATTAATATGTAAGAAATTCTGTCGGCCTTAGATGCACTCTCCTTGGGGTATGCAGTTGGGTGTCATCTTTCACTAATGAAAAATATTTCTACTTGGAGGTCCAACTAGACTTGGTTGTGGGCAAAACTATGGTGCTTCACAAGAAAAACTATGGTGAGAACTGTAGCTCTTTTAATATTTCACAGTTAATAGTTCAGGAAAAAAGGGCAAGTATCACATGAAAAAATGTTCTCCAGATTTCTCAATTTTTCTCATTTTTATAGAGTTGGATGCCACTATTTAATAGATTTAGTTAGTTCATTTAACCTATCACAAATATTAATTCATTCCTATGTGTGTCAGAGCTTTAAGTAGGTGGTGGAAACAAAGCACTTAACAAGACCTTCAAAGTCCCTTTCTGCAAGGAACTAATATTTCAGGGAAGAGATTGATAATAAGCAAGAAAAGAGTGGAAACTGCAGAAAATAAACATACAGAAAACCAAACAAAGAAATAAGATAATTAGTGCTCCAAAAGCAATAAGGTAAGGACATCCACAGGTGGAGCAAGAAAAGGGTGGGGAAACACCAGGAAGGTTCACCCCTTTCCAACTACATAGCTAGTTGGACAGGAAGGCCTTTGGGCAGGGTGACCAGGAAAGACTTTTCTAAGAGGGTGATATTGAAGCTGAGGGATAAAGTCACTGTTAACAAATATGTGCTATTTATGTATTCTTTACTCTTTGCTGGATCGCTAGGTTGCAAAAATGGGCTAATATTTCATTATCGATTCCTTTGGAATAAAACTTGGTTTATTCACACATACACACCTTTGTTCTCATAGGCCAGTGGTTTTCAGAATCCCCTTACATTCTTAACAGTTGTTGAGGAGTCTCAAAGAGGTATGGTTCATGAGGCTTATATTATTATTTACCATATCAGCAATTAGAGAAATGTGAACACGTTTATTCATTTATTTAAAAATAACAGGTGAAGTGTTTATTATTGTTAATCTTAGTAAATAACTATGTAATATAGTATATATTTGTATATAAATGTAACTATTTTTTAAAACAAAAAATTAGTGAGGAGAGTAGCATTGTTTTACATTTTTGCAAATCTCCATCTTTTTTTTTGCTTAATAGAAGACAGCTGGATTCCCATGTCTGCTTCTGCATTCAATCTGTTGTGAAATTTTTTTTTGGTTGAAGTGGATGTTTAAAAAAATCCAGCCTTATACAGCTATGTAGTTGGAAAGGGGTGAACCTCAAGTGCCCTCTGAGAATCCAGCATCAGTGACTAGCTTTTAGCTCAGTACATCTATCTGCAATTCCAGGTAAAGTGAAGATTACTCATGGGAAGTAGATATCTGGTAGTCTTAAACATTGGCACATTTATTACTTTCAAATGTTTTACATTTCTCCTAGTTATGGGCATATGCTGGGTTAAACTCAGATAGCAATAAAACTCAAATTTGACTCCAGCAGCTTATTCCTTTTTGAGCAATTTATAAAGTGACTTTTAAAGTCTCTGAACATAGAACATGAAGCAGGTGGTAAAAATTTACACACTAAGACTCATATTTTTACTTAATTTTCTACAACTGATTTTATGGTACTCTGGAGACCTCATTCCCACTGCAAAATGCATTGGTTATGCCAGCAATGCATACCTTTATCTCTACACGTTCGAAACAGTCTCTTTTTGGTAATTACTCAGTTTTTCAGAGTGATTTTCCCAGATGTGAATTTAAAGGAAGCTTATGCTTCAGGATCATATTTCCATTTTGCTCATCTATTGTTGGACATTTAGGTTACTTTCACTTTTTGTCTACTGTGTGCCAATATCTCTTTGAGATCCTGTTTTCGATTATTTTGGATATATACCCAGAAGAAGGCAATGGTAGTTCTAGTTTTAAATTTCTGAAGAAACTCCATACTACTTAATACATTACAACCCCACTGACAGTACACACCATTTTTTTCTTGATTATAGTAGCCATCCTAATGGTTGTGAGATAATATCTCATTGTGATTTTGATCTCCATTTCTCTAATGATAAGTGATATTGCACATCTTTTTATATGCATGTTGGCCATTTGCATATCTTTGGAGAAATGTCTATTCAAGTACTGTTCCATTTCCCTTCTCTTCTTTTTGCTGACATTTCCTCCTACCTTGTAGAAGAAAACTCCTTTTTGGGGGCAGAGAATTCCCATAGCTAATAATCTTGACTCCCCTACACTACAGTTCTTGTAGTCTCTATTCCAGTCTTCTTTTGAAAAAAGTTCAATTTCACTAGTAGAGGCTAAATTTTGCAAATCAAAATAACATGTTTTATGTTCCATTGACTTAAAAAGTGATGGATTCCACACATCAACAAAAAGAAAAATAAAGACCATATGATCATATCAATAGATGCTGAGAAAGCATTTGACAAAGTGCAAAATCCATTTATGATAAAAGCCCTTGAAATTCTTGGGATAGAAGGAACATACCTCAACATAATAAAAGCCATATACAACAAACCTACAGCCAACATTATCCTCAACAGTGAGAAGCTGAAGGCTTTTCCACTAAGATCAGGAACAAGGCAAGGATGGCCACTCTCACCATTGCTTTTAAATATAGTACTGGAAGTTCTCACCAGAGCAATAAGACAAGAGAAAGACATAAAAGGAATCCAAACAGGAAAAGAAGAAATTAAACTGTCTCTGTTTGCAGACAATATGATAATATATATACAAAACCCTAAAAACTCCATAGAAAAACTACTCAAAATTATAGACCAGTTCAGTAAAGTAGCAGGATACAAAATCAACGCACAAAAATCAGTAGCCTTCCTATATGCAAACACCCAATCTGAAGAAGAAGAAATTAAGAAATCCATCCCCTTCAAAATCGAAACCGAAAAAATCAAATATCTGGGAATAAATCTAACAAAAGATGTAAAAGACTTATACAAAGAAAACTATAAAACACTGTTGAAAGAAATACAAGAAGACACAAGAAAATGGAAAGAAATCCCCTGCTCATAGATTGGAAGGATTAAAATGATCAAAATAGCAATCCTACCAAAAGCAATTTACAGATTCAACGCTATTCCAATAAAAATCTCAATGACATTCTTCAAAGAAATAGATCAAATACTGATGAAATTCATATGGAACCACAAAAAAACCTCACATAGCTAAAACCTTCCTGACTAAAAAGAAAGAAAATGGAGGAATTTCACGCCCTGATTTCAAACTATACTACAAAGCCATAATAACTAAAACAGCATGGTACTAGAACAAAAACAGATACAAAGACCAATGGAACCAAATAGAATACCCAGAATTAAAGTTGCATATCTATGAACAACTAATCTTTGACAAAAGAGCAAAGAAAATGCAGTGGAACAAGGACAGTCTATTCAATAAATGGTGCTGGGAAAACTGGACAGCCACATGCAAAAAAATGAAACTAGACAAAAACCAACTCAAGATGGATAAAAGACCTAGATGTAAGACCTGAAACCATAAAATTTATAGAAGAAAATATAGGCAAAACTCTACAAGACATACATCTCAGCAAAATCTTTAAAGACACAGCCCCCAAAGTGAAGGAAGTGAAGCACAAGATAGACAGGTGGGATTACATCAAAATAAAAAGCTTCTGTACAGAAAAAGAGACATTAACCAAAACAGACACCCTACCAACTGGGAAAAGATCTTTGCACACAATATAACCGATAAAGGACTGATACGAACCAGCAATACCACTTTTGGGAATCTACCCAAAGGACACAAAAACACTAATCCAAAAGGATACATGCCCCTGTATGTTCATTGCAGCACTGTTCACAATAGCAAAGGTATGGAAGCAACTCTGATGTCCAAAAATAGATGATTGGATCAAGAAGAAGTGGTACATATACACAATGGAATACTATTCAGCATTCAAAGAAGATAAACACATGCAATTTGAAGTGACATGGATGGAATTAGAAGGGATCATACTCAGCCAAACAAGCCAGAAAGAAAGAGAAAAAGATTGAATGGTTTAACTTATAACAGGACTATAGGGAAACCAAATAGGAGAGAGACACTTGGGGGGGTGGAGGGAGGGGGAGGATAAAGGCACAAAATGGAGTAGAAAAGGACACAAGGGACCATGAAGATGGATCATGGGTGAATGGGTGTTGGGTTACCCAAGGGAAATACAAAACGTAAAAGATATAAATAACAATAAAAAATATATATATTTTAAAAAAAAGTGATGGATTCCCCAGTTTAAGATTCATTGTGGAGGGATATTCTCCCATAGCAATACATGAATCCATTCAAGGTACATAATGGTCCTCATTTCCTGTAATCTACTTTACCCCCACTTAATATCTATATGCCCTGCTGTGATTCTAGTTCAAGTACTGATCATCTTTCACGTAACTCTTGCAATAACCTTCTATTTGGTTTCCCCATCTCTGGTCTTACTCCTTTCAAGCCATCCTGTTTTCCATTGCTGTTATTCACAAAACATAATTTTGGCAATTCCTTTCTGTTCTTTTCAGTAGTGCTCCTTGCCTATAATAAAAAGTCTAAATTCCTTAGTGCAGAATATAAGTTTATATCTCTTCTGAGTTTTGATTACTGGTTTGTGTCTCCACTGTGGCCTAAATATCTTTCCCCACCTCTCATAACATTGAATTGCTTCTCATTCTATAATAAATTTCTTGAGAAATTTATTTCTCAAGACCCTATATTACTCGTCATTATATTCTTATATCTCACATAGTGTCTAACAAAAGAACGCATTAAAATGTCTGTTGAATTACTGAAGGCAAATACCACTCGTAATAATTCATTTTATTATTCTGGGTTTGTTACCTTAAGCTAAAATATATATGTATATATGTCTATAATTGGCTTTTCCTGAAATGGATATATATGCATGAACTGTTTATGCATTTTATATGTAATTTCTCATCAAGAAATATTTATTTAGGCATATTCATAAAATTTTAAGGAAGTTACACTATTCTAAAAAACAACACTGAAAATCAATAAAATTTGGAACATAAAAAATATAAAACTATGCAGTTCACAGCCATCAAAACTGTACAATTTGCTCACAACTTCATAGCAGGATTGCAATACAATATCCTCAGTAGCAAAGAATTATGCAGGAAAAGGGACTCATTCCATGTCTAATTTCATCTCCATACATTTTAATAGAGGGGTTATTGTTTTCACAGTTAATTTTTTCTTGTGTCAGACTAGTGGTCCAGGCATTTAAAAGACATTCTTCCTCATTTTACTATGACCCAATTTTGCATGATGAACCAAACAGGACAGAATCAAAAAGGGTATCATGTACTATGTTTTCAAAGTTATTTGTTTACCAAATGGAATATCTGCTTGGATCCTCAGTTCCATCCCATCATGGCTGACCATCAAGAAACACCGTGGCTGAAACTCAAAGATTTTTAGCCATATTTCATGTTCGTTCCAAAAATGTTCTTGTGTCTCAGTATTCCTCAGTCATTATTTACCTGGCAGGGAAATTTGTTCCATCTCTCCTGGGTAGCTGTAGAAGTGGTGCTCAACCACAAGTTGGTCTCATTTTTCTGTTTTCTGCCCTATATCTATGCCTTTGACTGCTGGCTGCTTCTGATGGGCCTGGAAATTGACTGCAGAAGTTTATGTCACTAATAGTACCTCAGTTAGAAAACTGACATGTTTCTAGTTTTGGTGGCCAGGGAGAGATGTTTGTTGCATTTCCTTTTTTTATTGCATTTCTTCCTGTTTCATCATATATTTTCTAGAATGACAGGTTTATGTTGCTTACGCTTTTTACTAAGTTTCCTTTTATAATTTAAAAATATAAAGGTCATCAGAATATGAGCAAGGACTTAGATTTGGGGAATCTGGGCTCTGTGCAGACTCTGATCCTAATTATGTGATTTGGGTAAGTCATTTGATAGAAGTCTCTGTCTCTTTAGCATGTGGATTTATTTATTAACCTGACAACAGAATTTCTTTAAAGTTTCAAAGAGATTATTTGTGAGTAAGTGCTTTGAAAGGTGTAAAGTGTAGGACAATCTTGACTTGCTATTATAATGATAATTTTTTGACCTATAGCTATCTCTGTGGGCAATTATGTGGATAAATCTTTGCTATAGGATACTAACCAGCCATTTCACTGCATCCAGCCAAACATCTGGTCAAATTCATTGTAATGTTATTTTGAATGAAGTGATTAATAGCCCACGGTAGAGAAAGTCCAAAATAGCCTATAAATTTAACTTTGCTATTTAACAAAAAGCTTCCTGTTTGCCTGGTTAATGGCACCTGTATGACTCAGTTCTGAGCCAGATGTTGTACTTCATCATTTCATAACGTGTCATTTCTGTGCATCGACTTTCTTTTCATAGTTTCTGAAAATCTATTTCATTCCATCACTGGGATAATGTTGGTGACAGCTGCAACACCTGAATAGGTAGCTTTAGCTTTCACATGGACATAGAGATGGAAAATTTTCTCAGAATGGAGCCAGCAGGGAATGAAACATATGGCAAGAAGTAGGAGAAGTGAAGACTAGTTTCTATAACAAATCCCTGCGAGTTTTGACAAGACTCTCTGATATATGTCAAACCACCCCAGGGCTGAGAAGCAGGTAACTCTTCTCTATCTAGTTTGAACATTAAAATCTGCCTGAGGAAAGAAGTTTCTTGCATTGTTATCCAAAAAACTGTTGTGAGGCAGTGAGTTCCTTGTTATTGGATATAATTAAGAAATGGCTTATAATCCTATGTGTTCATCAGCTTCACCTCTTTAGATGCTCTGGACTCCCCAACCCCACCTTGCCCCATCTTGGATATTTTAGTTCAGTAAATCAGGGGTGGGATGCAGGAAATTGTATTATTAAGAAATTCTGGGCCTCCCTGGTGGTGCAGCGGTTGAGCGCTGCACTGTGGAACTGATGCGAGTTCGACGCCCAGCCGGGGAGAATCCCACATGGTGCGGCAGACCTCTCCTGCCTCGCCCGCTGCTCCCTTCAGCGGTGTATTTCTGATCTGCCTGTTCTGCTCCCCACTCTGTCTCTGGTGAACCCTCTTGCCACCCCAAGCCTCTGTTCTGTACCCCGGCTTGTATGTATAAATAAATCAATCTTGAAAAAAAAAAAGAAATTCTTCTGGTGCTTCTGTTATGCAAAAAACTAAGCAAAAATGGTATTAGAGAATTATCTAATGAATGAGTTTTCTAAAAGATGAACTGTAGGGTTTCCCTGCAAATGCTGAGTTTATATCATTGGATGAAGATACATTTTCATTAGCAGGGGTCAATATATGAAATAATACAGGGACTAATAGGTCAGGTGAATGTGTGAAATGGCCTATGAAATATCATTGTGCTGGGGACTGCGGAAAACTGGGTAGTGAAGCTCAGTTGAAAACACTCCAGTTAACAAAATATCTGTGGACAGATTTGGCTCTTGGGTCTCCATTTTTACCAGAGCAAAAGTCTTTTGGGTTTAAGGTCTGTGGGAAAGGTATTTCTCAATACCGGTTTTTTCTTCAGCTTCTTCAGTGTGAAATACTTGACACTATTTTCTTGTTGAGGTTTTAAAAACAATGTCAAAATATTAAATGTAAAGGTTTTAGCTTGTAGATTGCCTTTTACAAAGATGGGGGAGAGGAATATCATAAAAATGGATCCAGTTCCCTTTCTTATTTTAACCACAAGCTTATCCCTTCTGATTGTAATTTTGAAACAAGTTTGAGTTCGATGCAGATCAGATAAGCAGAGTATGGAGAATTTGACATTTAGTTTATCTTGATTTCTTCTATTTCTCCATTTACTCCCAATCTTGTCAGACAGTGATAAGAAAATGTCAATAAAATAAAGGAAATATTAATGAACAGGAAGTACTTCAAGATTCTTTAAAGAACTATTTTAAAGTTAGAAGTATTTTAGGGGCATCTGCTGAGAATGTTGCCTAACTGTGGTATTCCTCTTTTTCACTGTGGGGCAATGAAATTTTATGAGTCACTAAATACATATTTTGACATCTGGCTTCACTGCTTTTTTTCTTGAATGCTGTAAATTCTTTCATAAGAGTTTCCTTCTTGTCAGTCTTTTGATACTACACTTTCAATCATTTTCTGGGTGATTTACAGATGGTGGTACCTAATTGCCTTAGGTCTTAGTTTCTTTTTTTTTTAAAAGATTTATATATTTTTGCATACAAGCTGGGGTACAGGTCAGAGGCGTGGGGCGGCAAGAGGGTTCACCAGAGATAGAGTGGGGAGCAGAACAGGCAGATCCACTGAAGTACACAGCTGACGGGAGCAGCGGGTGAGGCAGGAGAGGTCTGTCGCACCATATGGGAATCTCCCAGGCCGGCGTCGAACTCGCGTTGCCGCCGCCAACAGCTCCACAGCACAGTGCTTAACCTCTGCGCCACCAGGGAGGCCTAGGTCTTAGTTCCTATGAATTCTCTAGGTTAAGGTAAGGCATGAGAGCAAGGAATAGAAATACTATTATGCAAGAACAGGCTAATGGTTGGCCTTCCTTAATTGCATTATTTCTATCCTTGTGCCTATTTAATTTCTTGATGTAAATTTTTATATCTAACATTTATCAGACATGCCTACTTAGAGATTTGAAGATTCTTTTGCCTTAAAATTTCATTCTGATGCCTCTAGTCTTTATTACTGCTACGAATTTTGGAGCTCTGATCCATGTGAGATTCTGAGATGTTTTAATTTTGAATTTGTCTGTTGATTTTGTTTTGCAGAGAAATTAATTTTACATTGACATAAGGTAATGACTGCTCTTTTTATGAGTAAATTAAAAAAATTCTACATAGGATATTTATAATCAGCAAAAAGAATTTTAATTTCTCTAACTGATACCGTATGTCTGTGCTGTTTGCTACATGAGGTCTCGGTCATGTATTTGTGAACTGATGCTCTAACCTATGAAATTTTACAGTGAGAGCAAGTAGTAAATAGGAAATGACTATGCACCGGAGAACACCAAAACTGGCAGCCTAGAAAGTGTGTCTTTTTTTCCCTCTCATCTTCTATTTCTCAAATTTTATAGATTTCTTTAGTATTTTATAGATTTCTCCAATATCTTTAAAAGTTTCATTAAAATCTGATCATCCTCATGGGGAGAAGGACCTATGAAGAGGTTATGACAAATTCTTTCCATTAGATGATGGTGTGAGGAGTATACAAGGAAGGTAAGGTGCCACGGTGAGTTTGCAATCACTAGTACAGGAAGATTTAGGATAATGTGAAGTCCCAGGTCTCTAATAACCGCCTTGATTAGTGAAGTTGAGAAAATGTGATGGAATCCTTGCATATGTATGTACACTTTTAGGGAATTAACCTTGTCTCCCTCAGGAAAACCTTAACACTCTGGATGTCAACAGTGAGCCTGGCTGGTTACATTAATTCATTGACTGATGTTGCCTCATCTGGGCATTGCTGCCAGAATATGAAAGAATGTCTTTGGGTGGGTTACACTTTACATTTGCCCACAGTATTCCCTGGGGTGTCTAGTGGTACAGAGTTAATTGCTAAAGCAGACTTCAAGAACTCAACTACAAATTCTTAGGGATGCAGTAAAATGCTTGGAATGGATGATCATCCTGAGTTGCTAACATTTCTCAGGAACTCTGATTTCTACAACTAGTCATTTATTTTAGAATCTGTGGAATTGATAGGGGCTAGGGTGGGGGAGGAGATTGGGTAAGACACTCAGCATAGGATAGTAGGAAATCTGCATACACATATTGTTTATGGCCTTTCTGCTCTGATTTTCCAGCCCAAGTACATGTCTGGAGGAGTGCGGGGAGCCAGTGCTATCTGAAGAACAGCCTTAGCATGACACATGAGGCCAGATGTCCAGGACAGTGATCAGGAGCTCCAGGGGCTGGACATCACAAGCTCCTGGCAGCAGTGAAGGCCTGCTCACTGCTGAGCTCTCTTTGTTCAACTCACTATAAAAAGACAGCTGGAAATGAAATATTAAGGCTGTTTCTTTAGGGTGTTAGCCACCATCTTCCAGATTGTCGGCTGTCTGATTAAAGCGCACCTAAAGATTCAATTCCTGTCTCTACTTTATTGGCATTCGGTGGTGACAGGTGGCCCGAACTCCTGTCTTCTGGTTATAGAATGGCCTTCGTTTTTTGTTTGGTTTCATTTTGCTTTCACTTTTAACCTTGGATTCGATGAGGAAGGTTTTGCCAGACATGGATAGGATACTAATATCCCAAAATGTTCTTAGTTGCTTCGGGGTGGATATTGAATCCATTTGCCTGAGACTAAATGATCAGTTTTGTTTTCCTCTCTCTCTTGTAAAGAACAGCTTTATTATGTAGCTTGATTTTGGCGAGGGCTAGATGTTAATAAAACTGAGGTTCAACTTTGAGGGGCAATTCTTGAAGCACTCAATGAAGCTGTATTTTTTGTTTCATAGGCTGTCTCCCTGCCACTCACTGATTTTTACTCTCACTAACATCACATATATTGATCCCATAATATTTGGAGAAAATATTAGAATATGTTTTTATTTTTTATTGCCTTTTGCATCTGCTCATAGCTTACCCAGACAACCACACACAATGATTACATTACAGACTATTCATAAACACAATCAGCATTATAATTATTAGTTTTTCTTTAAACTGAGCAGGCTCAATCCTATAACTAAAAAGATTAATAGGAGCAGGGACAGCAAATGAAAAAACTGAGAAGGCCAACTTGCCAATCTGATTAAAATGTCTAGTATATTGAAATTGAGGAGAAGATGTAAAATTAAGAAAGTTACAAGCAGAAAATGGCAAACACCAGCTGAGGCGACAGGGAATGCCATATGTTATATGTTCTTCATGCTTTTTCTTCCTCTGGGTTTTTTCAAAAAGACTATATATAAAATACACACATGATATATATATATATATACACACACACACACACACACACACACATGCATATATTATTCTGGCACATGTATCATTAAGGATCTCCTTGGAAAGGCAAGTTGATATATTTATTTTTTGGAATAAAAAATCCAAAGTTATTTTTTGCAGCATCAGGTTTGCATTTATACCAGTAATGCCATGACTCTATTCATTGTTGAAGATTTAAAATTCTAGTCAGTTTTCTTTTGGTTTTCCTGTTGCATTTTATCTGTCCAAGTTCTGAGCTCTGCTGTCTCTCTGTGTTTCTGTTGATGAGCATCCAAGGAATAGTTTTGGAGCCTGTTCCCATCTATTCTTCCCACAATATTTGTTTAACACAGGATAAACAACTGATCACAAAGGATAAACAATGAGAGAATACTCTTAATCTTACTGTACTAGGGCCATGCAAATTTGGGCAGCATTTATTACCTAGAGGAAAGTATGAATTTTATTTTATTTGATAAAGTGGAATTAGTTTTTGATGGCAGAATGAATTGCCCCATTTATATTCTCTGTTTAGATTTATTTAAAATTTTTGAAACCCACCCCCCAACATATTTTTTAGAACCTGTCTTCTGAGTATTTATATTCTTTCACTGGATACCACTATAAATAATCAATAAAGCACCAATAAATAGTCTAGAATGCTGGTTGTAAAGAAAACCAGCAGCTCTTAATCCTATAGGCTCATCTACATTTCTCCAGGCTTTAAATGTCTCTGACCTCCCTAGTTTGCCTTCCAGATGACAGGAGCAACTAAAATTTCTTTATATATGTTATATTCATGATTTCATAGAACTCATGTTTCAAAATTTTTTTCTAAGCCCTCATTAACTACTTATTATCAGTTCACAGATTTACAAAATTTATATCAAGAATACGCTTCCTCCTCATTACAAAATAGCAGTGATTTCTATTTTAGAAAGGAATTGACCACCTAAATGATTTAGCCTTATTCCATGTCTTAGTTCTGTTGTTTTGCTTTCCTGGAACCTGTGGGGACTATTCTTTTTTGGGAGACTGTGAAGTGAGCTCTTCTAAAAGAAAGAGGTAAATTTACTAGCATCAAATTCTTCATTCTGGATGTGATATTCTCTTCTGGAAAACACATTTGCTAGAATGAAAGGGTTTCCAGTTGAGTAAAAAATGGTAGTGACTTAGTGTGTGAGCTTATACTCTAATAAAGTTTCTTTGAAAATATTCTCTGGACAATGATGCCTTTAACTAGCACAGTTACCTAGGCCAACATTTTAAAGAGAATTTACTGGTATAAATACAAATACTAATTCTTAATTCAGAAAACCAAAAAGCTCTAAGGCCTGGTGAGTATAAAAGGTTGGGGTTATAAAGAACTATGTCTACAAATTTATTTTAATTTAAGATACATAAATGAATCTTTGGATTATTCTCCACAGCCCTGGATTACTGAACATTTCAAGTAAAATATTTTCTTCTGTCTCTTTTTCCTCTTTCTTCTTAAATAAGTTATTTACCTATGTCTTAGTTGTCTATTACATTTCATAAATGATAGTTTTGGTTAGGAAAATGAAAGCTGGAAGTAGGGAACTAAGTAAAAGCTGACTCTTTTTATATTACAAATAGAAGAGTAGTTATAAACACAAAGTCCCATGATAATTTGACTGACAAATGTATCAAACCTAGCTAGTTCTTTCTCTCAGTCTTTACAAAGAGAGATGCAAAACAGCTGCCAGTAGTTAATGTACTCTGTCTTAGGGGAGAGAGAAGAAACATTGAAGACAAGAAGAACCATACCAGGGCCAGTGATGAAGACATGACAACACTGTGTAGTTTTTAAAAAAACGGTGGTATCAAGAGAACATTTGAATGAGAAATTACTGAGAGTAAAGCAGGCAGTTGGTGCTGTAAATGGGGAGGCGAGGAAGAAAAGTGAACTGTACTCCTTTCTGTCATTTTCTTACCTCACTCCCTTCCTCCCCACTAAACATCGTGTTGAAGATCATCTGGGCTGGTAAGGTACACACCAGTCATCCTGAATGTCAATATCCCTTATTCAAAGTGAGAAATGTGCTTAAATTAATCAGTACTACGATGTCAACTAAACCATTTGGTGGGAATCACAAGGTAAAATGCCACATTATAAACAATGAAAAAGTGAAGGTGGAGTTTTTGTGCTTGTATACACTTACAAATGGTGTTTTTATTATTTGTTTTTGGTTTTTTTTACAGGAACATTTGTCCTCTGTGTGATGTTCAGGTACAGAATACTCCAGGGGTTATAGAATGATAGATGAAAGGACAGGAACAAAGGGGAAAGGTAGAAGTATTTTACAATTTTGTAACATTTCAGACCACTAGTACTTACTTTTTTTTTTTAAAGGAAAGTTGGTCTTATTTATTTATTTTTAAGATTCATTTATTTTTGCATACAAGCTGGGGTGTAGGCCGCAGGTGTGAGGTGCTGAGAGGATTCACCAGAGACAGAGTAGGGAGCAGAACAGGCAGATCGATGGAAGTACACTGCTGAGGGGAGCACTGGACGAGGCAGGAGAGGTCTGCTGCGCCATGTGGGAATCTCCCCGGCCAGGCATTGAACTTGCGCTGCTGCAGCCACCGACAGCTCCACAGTGCTGCACTTAACCCGTTGCGCCACCAGGGAGGCCCCACTAGTACTTACTTTTTAAAAGAATTTGTTTTGATTGATTTCTGTTTGTTTTACATACTCCGAAGCAGTTACTTTCAAACTTTTTTAAGGTCGTTACCCGTACACAGAATTTAAGTGTTACTGGGAGAGTCCAATTTCTTCCAAATTTATTTAGTTTCTTAACTTTTTTAGTCTCTACGGTTGAATTTATTTTAAGTCCTCACAAATGTCCCACTGAAGTATAAATATACTGGGGATTATAGCTCTTGAGCTTTCAACTGTGGAAACTGGTTAATGGGTGGATTTACTTAGGGGAGCTAGAACCTGCTTAAATGCAATACAGGCTGAGCATGAGGACTGCAGGGACAACCATGTGCCAAGAGGAAAGCCAAGCTTCAAGGTGAGAAGTTGTAATTTGCTCTGAGGAGAACTAGTTAGCAGTTGAATAGAGCTTCCATTCTGGAACCGAGCAGATGAGTTACTTAAAATGATTGCTTCGGGGGGCAGGTTGAAGAATTTCATGTCGTTCATCATCTTACTGAGAGTCATACACAAACAGGCTTACTTTCTATTTTAAAACAAAGAAAACAGAGGGCTCTGACAGAAGCACACTGTAATTGTGACCATGTGTGAAACCCAAATATAGGCCATAACAATATTTCTACCTGCCCTGCGGGAACTAAGACATTTGGTGAACTACTTTCTAAAACCTCAAATAAATTTTAAAATTCAGAAAATATAAAAATTATATGTAGTCTCATCTTTCAAAGACAACTACTGACATTTTAGAATATTTCTAGTCTTTTTTCTCTTATATTAATAATGTTTCTCTTGATCTTATGAAGGACAGAGGAGAGTCATTATAGAAAGTTTAGAAAATTCAGAAAGTGTAAAGGGAAAAATCATACTAAATCTTTTTAGTTAGAGATGGCCTTTGTGAATATTTGGGTCTATTTCTCTCCTGCATTTTTTTTTTTTAACTTTCTTCCTTTTTTTTCTTTTTTCTTTTTTCTTTTTTTTTTTTTTAGTGTGTATAATGTGAGGAGAAGGACTATTGGTGACTTAAAATTGAGTCTGTTCTTCTCTCTAGACACAGGGCTATCCTACATTTCTAAGGTTCCCTGGAGGTTGCTGTGCTCATATGACACACTTTACACCAATGAAATGTGAAGTAGAAGCCATATGTGTAATTTCCAGTTATTTTCCATAAGTTGATTGCTTTGGGCCTGTTCCACATTACCTCCTTATTTACAGGTCTGACTGTTAGGGGAGAGCAGGAGTTCAGGCCACGTAGGAAGTAGCACAAGCACCCACCCCAACCTAGGTCCCATCCATCCTCTTCATCTGGGAGAAACCATGTGCCCTTTGGGGGCTTCCAAAAGATACTCAACAGAAGGAAACCTGAAGGTTTGTAACTTGGAATTTAAAAGTCAATAATTCCTTGAATATAGTGGTCCTCTTTACAAATACACGGATGGGATTGAGGGAAAATTTTGATTTATATATTATTATTTTAATAAATATATATTTAGAGATACTTCAAATACTTAAAAAATACATTTTGGCACATAGCTCTGTATAATTAACTCTTCTTTGAAAATATATTCTTTAGCAGTTATATAATAATTTATCATAGAGATAGTTTCATGTCAGGCATTTTTATTTCTTTCGATTTTTATTAGAAACGGTTTTTCATATATACATTTCTCCATTGACTTCTTAATTTTTTGTTTGAGATAAAATGCTAGAAGTAGAATTCTGCCTCAAAGCACATGTGCATTTTAAAGACTCATAACCTATTTTAGTATTAATAAACTGTGATCATACCGTGAGGTATTGGGGATGGATCTGGGAGTCTCTTCCCAAAAGATAAATTATACAAATGTCTGCAAGGGAAAAGAGCATGTATATTTGTGTAAAGATCATAAGTCTCTCATTTTCAAGAAATTATTCTCATTTATTCTCTTATGCTTCTAGGAGAGAATAAAGAAACATTGACTAATTCAAGAAATTGAGTGTATTGAATAAATCAATATAAATCAAGAAATCAAATAAATCAAGAAATTTAAGATTTGTATCACCATGGTTCTCCAATTAAATCACGTATGAGCCCTATAATCTTCTACTTTCTGCTTCAGTGAGGTGACAAAGGGGTAAGAATGTTTTCTTCTTTTGAAGCAATTGCTCACTTGCCTTGTTGAAGTTCAGAAGTAGCTGACATCAAAGGTTTGTTTCCCTGGCAGCCATTTCTAAATCCAAGAGTAGCAGTCCAGAAAGGGGTCTTAGAGTATCCCACCTCAAACAGAGGCCTGGGATCTGTGAGGTAATATTTGAATACTATTTAGCATTCTCTGTATTGGGGAATAAAGGGAGACTAGAAATATTTGGCATAAAACTTCTGTTTCACTGTGTTGAGAAAGTTTAAGTAAAACTTAGCTCAGTGTGGGGGAAGCAGACCTAGTTCTGGTCACTTAGAACAATATTAGTGACTGTTTGGAGGTTTCAGGGTAACAGATGAGATCTATAACCTGGGGAAGGCATCACTGCTTCCGTCATGCAGATGTACCACATGTTCTCGGTCTGAATATCCCTTAGATTATAGCTTGTAGAATCACTTTCCATGTGGATTTTGAAATGAGATTTTTCCAGCCACATTTTTCTAAAAAATTTTTAAATTTTTTTTTCTAAAAATAGTTTTGGTTAATAAGACTTTTCCTCCAACTACCATAAATGCTATTTATCTATAAAAACAAAGAAGAAAACTGTTAGTTTTGGTTAACGTCTCTTTTGCTGTACAGAAGCTTTTTATTTTGATGTAATCCCATCTGTTTATCTTGTCTTTCACTTCCTTCGCTTTGAGGGATGAGTCTTTCAAGATTTTGCTGAGATGTATGTCATGTAGAGTTTTGCCTATATTTTCTTCTATACATTTTATGGTTTCAGGTCTTACATCCAGGTCCTTTATCCATTTTGAGTTGA
>PVIJ01012377.1:0-49971 GCA_004024925.1 Scalopus aquaticus
AAAAAAAAAAAAAAAAAAAAAAAAAAAAAAAAAAAAAAAACCTGCTATAATTATTGCTCCAATTTAAAATTTCTGTGAATATATTGTTTTAAAGATATAAAGTGCCTTTTTGGTTATGACAATGGCAAGTATAAGTTTGTTTTAGAACTGTGGAAGAGCTTGCTTCTATAAATCAATGATACTGAGACAAAATGAATAAGTTAACAAAATGTATGTTGGGAAGGGTGCAGGGAGGATTACAGGAGAGTTCTACAAAAGAAATTTACCTAAAATATCAAGTTTACAGCAACAGTAAATGCCATGTCAGAGAGGGAGCCCTAAAGACAAAGAGCTATTTGAAAACCCTAGAAATATAGGCAATGCTAAGATGCACTCAATTCCAGATGAGGTATTTCAGGTTACCAGTTAGTTCATAGATTAAGCCCTGTTTGCTTGAGCAGATGATCCCAAAGAAAAGCATGTCACAGATGGTACCCAGTGCGCAATTCAGAGAAAAGGGACAACCCATGTGTCCACTTATGTGCTCAAAGTGTTTGGATTTACCCTAGCATCATGTGTGAGAGCATTACTAATTCAAACCAAGGGTCACAAGAAACCATTTCAATCCTCCCCTCTCCTTATCTCTTTATTATTGATTTCTTGGTCACTGGATACTTGTTTAAATAAACTTTCTTATTTTTTTTTAATTTATTTTTACATAGAAGAACTGGGATGTAAGCCACAGGTGCTGGGGGTGGGAGGGGTGAGAAGATTCACCAGAGACAGAGTGGGGAGCAGAACAGGAGGATTTACTGAAATACACTTCTGAGGGGAGCAGTGGGAGAAACAGGAGAGGTCTGCTGCGCCATTTGTGGGTTAGCAACTTGGCAGGGGCTCAAACTCAGGCTGTGGAAGTTGTAGCACTGAAACTTAATCCCTAGGCCATCATCTTTCAAAAAGAATTCATGTTTCTAAACTTTGCATCTTCTGGTGTTTCCATTTTTCCCAAATTATCTGAAAATGTAAATTGCCTTATTTTTATCTGTTTGGCCTCATATTTTTTACCACTTAAGTATTTTTTCATCTGAAGTTTATTTTGAACCTAGGAAAGGAGAGTAGGAATTCAGCATTATTTTTCTTCTCAGATGGCTGTCACAAATGACTTATTGAATAATCTTTTTTTCCACATATTTTAAGTGCCCATTTCATCATAAGCTCATTCTCCATATGATTCTAGGTCTATTTCTGAACTGCCAATTCTGTTCCATTGATGATAATCTATTCCTGGCTGGTAGCATGCTGCTTTTATTATTGCAGCTTTATTATTTATTTAAATATTTCTAAGAACTAGTCTCTCATCATTGGCCAGAAATATTCTGAAGAAAAGCCTTTTTACAAAATTGCTTTTTGCATTTGAACTCCACAGCCAATTTTCTCTGATTCTTAAAAATTTTGACACATCTCATTAGTGTTGAAATCTATTACATTAAAATTTAAGAAGCTCTTTAGTGTCAGGTTTCTGCTTATGCTTATGTCTCTTGTGCAGTAATCACATCATATCTTTGTTTAAATGTTTTGTTATTCTTGATTTAAATACACATTGAAATTCCCTCTCCTCTATGGAAAAGACTCAGTTTCCTTTATACAGGATTAAATACATATGTACTGTCTGAGAGATCAGGCATATGGAGAACTAAGAAAAAAATCCAGGTAAGAAGGAACTCGTTTAGAGCCACCTGTTTCTTATTTTGTGTCAAGCTCCCACCCTCCCACTCCTCAGGAGGGAATAAGGAAGAGCAAATGGAGCTTTGTCTGATCAGTTGGAAGGAGCTGGCATCAACCATAAAAATGAAGGTCAATATAAAATTGGAAGTTTAAACAAAACACACCTGTAATACCTGTAATATAAATATGTTTGCATTAGAAGGTTTGGTATCTATGGTAGTTGGCTCAAGAGTTTAATTCTGGATGCTCCCCCATTCACCCTCAAAACTAGGCTTAACCAAGAATAAATCATAGTGACTTCAATTTTGTCAAGATGCATAAAATGCAGATATAATCCAAGAATGACAAATAAAAAATTAAAAACCCAGAGTGATTATTGTACCTATGTGTACTGTTATGTTGTTATAAACGTTATGTTGTTCAAATAAAGTTATGTTGTGCAAATAAACATATGACTATACATTACTGTATTACAACTTAAGGATATATTTTCTTTGCTATGTGTAGAATGCTAAAGACTCCATTTGGAGATTCTGTTCAGTTTGTAACTCCCCCTCTTTATTTTACTATTATTCAAAGATAATGTGCAGTTGAATGAAACCAGGGTGGATAAATGCATGCTGGGCCAGTCTGCGACCCTTCCTAGATATTCCAAGGTCAGAACAGAGTGAAAACCATTGTCTCTAAGTGATTTTGTAGGTAAAATATGATATGACAAGTGTGGGAACTCCTTTGTACCTGACATATGATACACAAAAGCAGCACAGGCTGTTTTTTTTTTTCTCCTGATAGAAGTATAGCAGGAGCAGAAAGGCACTGAGCTGGTATGCAGTGAGGGGAACCCAGGTGTCTTCAGGAGACGCTGCCTCAGTGACTCCTGAGGCCTCATCAAATTGATCTTGTGCTCAATGAGACAAGTCTGAGCATTTTCAGTAAGTCTCCCATCCCTCCATTATTTGGCTTACACATACTGTAAAACTTGTAATCCAGAGTCTTAAACTAAACCTGGATGGTTATATTAATAGACTTTCAGATCTGGGTGCAAATCCCAAAATTGATTTAGGCAAAGTGTTTAACTTCTCTAATATTTCGAGTGTCTGTAACAGTAGAATGGGGATGAACAACCTACTTCAAAAATGATAAAGAGGACTGTAGACAAATCTTGTATGTTCAGGCAGGCCCCTGCCAACTTTCAGGAGCCAGATAATAAATATTCAAAAATAACACCAGTCTGTTGTTAATCCTGCTAATATCTTGAAACCAGCCCTGGTGGGAATATTTACACCACAATAGAAATGGCAAAAAGTATTTAAAATGCTGTTTCCTTTTTTCTTTTAGAGAAATAGCTACCAGTTCACCACTGATTATCATAATGAATATAAAGTGCTTAGCATCTTGCATGGCCCTTATTAACATATGTAATAAAGTGTTATCATTGTTATTAGAAAATTATACTTCATGTTTTATATCAATGAGTCCAAAACAATCCAGTTGCATTATGAGACTATACAGCAGATGTTGTCAGCCAATGGGGACACTATGTTGATCATAGTTTATTCAATCACAAAGAAGGGTGTTAGTCTGAGTTTTACAAGAAATGGAGACCAAGCAGGAATTAAATATGCAAGGACTCTATTAGGGAGGATATCTATATGAGGAAAATAAGAAGATTGGGAGAATCCTTAGATAGGGCACCTAAAGAAAGAGAAAGGGTGGCTGGAAACATGCAAGGCTCCCTGGTTTTATTTTTTTTTAAGATTTTTATTTATTTATTTATTTATGCATACAAGAACTGGGGTGTAGGCCACACATGCAGGGGTGAGAGGATTCACTAGAGAGAGAATGGAGAGCAGAACAGGAGGATCTACTGAGATATACTGCTGAGGGGAGCAGCAGGCAAGACAGGGGAGGTCTGCTGCACCATGTGGGTCAGCTCCCTGGCCAGGGATCAAATTCATGCTGCAGTGGCTGGTTATAGCTGACAGCACTGAGACTTTAACCCCTGCACCACCGTTCCCTGATCTTCTAAGGAAGGTTTGGCAGAGTCATCGGGGAATCTGTAAGGCAAAATGGGCCTTCCGAGAAATGCTCTTTCTCCCCAGAATGGGTCTTACTTAGTATCTCTGCAATGGTGGTCATTTACCAGGAGCTGCTGAAGAGAGGAATGGTCTCAAAAATAAGCTCAGCAGTCAGGGCTTTTGCTCACCATCAACCCCCTACTGTTAAGAGTTGGCCAGGCACATCCTCACAGCAGCATGTAGTTAGCTTTTGTCCTGCAATTCTTTTCAATTTTAATGCACTGAAAAATCAACAATGGGAAAGCAGACTGGCTCAGCCCCTATGCAAAACTGTCTGGAGATTTCTCAAAATGTAAAATATAGATCTACAATGTGATCGAAAAATCTCACTCCTGAGTTATCTACGCAAAGATTGAAGAAACACTAATTTGAAGGGATATATTCACTCCTATGTTCATTGCAGCACTATTTAAATAGCTAGTTTATGAAATCAAACTAAGTGCCCAAAGACAGATGAGTGGATTAGGATGATGTGGTACATATACAACATGGAATACCACCATATTTATAAAGATAAACTCTTGCCATTTGTAGCAACTTGGATGGAACTGGAAGGCATTGTGTTAAGCAGAACAAGTCAAGAGAAAGACAAATATCGGATGGTGTCACTTACATGTGGAATACAGAGTGAAAAAGAAAGGGTCGGCTAAAAACTAAACCAATAAAAAGGGAGGGAAATGGGAGAGGAGAAAGTGGAGTGAAGAGGGGGCATAAGGACTATGGTGAAGGATTATGGTTGCCTTGGTGGTAGTGGAGTATGGTAACATACATCTCTGTGAGCTATACCTCTAAATCAAATATAGTGTTATAAACCAGTGTTGTGTCAATAAAATAACAAGAAAATATAAAAATCAATAACTATAATAATTAAATGACAGATTCTTGGGTCCCTGTCCATGAATTTGAGTTTTTATATGCACTTCAGATAATTCTGATGTCATGAAAGAATATAAGATGACATTTTTGGAGCATTTTTTTTCTCTAAAATTTTAAGATTATTTTAATCATTTTGCCTCTTGAGGATGATTATGTGTGTACTAATAAATAAAATAAATTCCAAGGCTGATCACTGGGATTCATACAGGTGAACAAAACCAGCCGTAAAACCTAGGTAATTATTTGGAGTCACTCTTTGTTATGGCCTAAGTGTGTTTTTTCTCTGTGTCTAACCACATTCATTCCAACGTGATCACCATTGTACTTACCAGCACAGTATTTCAGCAAGTGTTTTATTTCACTTTTTTTGGTTTCCTTGTTTCTTTTTCATGAGCTTGTTTTTGTTACTTCTTTTGTTTTGATACCATTTATCTTGCCCACACTTAATAGTGCCTCTTTCTACTATTTCATTTTCAAAGTCACCATCTTAATCGAATTGTTTACCAAATAAAAATCTCATTCTTCCAATTATTTTCTTAGTGTTTTAATTTTTCAAGATTTTTTTTCTCTCTAGTTGATCTCACTAAGTTTTTTAATACATGAACTGGATCACTGAAATCTCCTAGCGAATATCTTTGCCTGTTAAGCAAATATCCCAACTGTACAATGGAATTCCAATTCCTTTATAATTTTCTTAGCATATACAGACCGACAGTTCCTAACATATTCACAGAAAATTATGTAGTAAGGGTTATTATGCTCTGTGGTCAAACAAATTTGAGAAATGATGGTTTAAACAAAAGTTAACCTCATACAAGACCTCAGTCCGCCCTACAGATACACACAAAAATGTTCCACATCACTTACAATCAGGGAAATGCAAATCAAAATCACAATGAGATACCACCTCACGCCAGTGAGAATGGCGCATATTAAAAAAACAGGTAACAACAAATGCTGGTGAGGATGTGGAGAAAAAGGAACTCTCCTACACTGCTGGTGGGAATGCAAACTAGTTCAACCACTATGGAAAGCTGTATGGTGGTTCCTCAAACAAAAACACTAATCCGAAAGGATACATGCACCCGTATGTTCATTGTGGCACTGTTCACAATAGTAAAGGTAGGGAAGCAACCCAGATGTCCAAAAATAATGATGGGATCAAGAAGATGTGGTACATATACACAATGGAATACTATTCAGCATGGAAAGAAGATAAACACATGCAATTTGCAGCAACATGGATGGAATTAGGGGATCATACTCAGTGAAATAAGCCAGAAAGAAAATGAAAAATATCAAATGGTTTCACTTATAACAGGACTATAAGGAAACCAAATAGGAGAGAGACACTTAGCAGGTGGGGGTGGGGAGGTGGGAGGATAAGGGCACAAAATGGAATAGAAAAGAACACAAGGGACCATGGAGATGGATCACAGGTGAATTGGTGGTGGACTACCCAAGGGGAATACAAAAGGTAAAAGACATAAGTAACAATAAAAATATATATTTAAAAAAAAAAGAAAAAAGAAAAGAAAGGTCTACCAAAAGGAAAGAAAAAAAAAATGGAGCTTCTATACAACCCAGCGATACCACTTTTGGGAATCTACCCAAAGGACACAAAAACACTAATCCAAAGGATACATGCACTGTATATTTATTGCAGCACTGTTCACAATAGCTAAGATATAGAAACAACCCAAATGCCCCAAAATAGATGACTGGGTCAAGAAGATGTGGTACATATACACAATGGAATACTATTCAGCATTCAAAAAAATAAACACACGCAATTTGCGGCAACATGGATGGAGCTAGAAGGGATCATGCTCAGCGAAATAAGCTAAAAGGAAAAAGAAAAAATATTGAATGGTTTCACTTACAACAGGAATATAGGGGAACCAAATAAAAGGGAGACATTTAGTGAGAGGGGGCAGGATAAGGGCTCAGAGTGGGGGAGAGAGAAGCCCAGGGGACTGTGGTGATGGCTCACGGGTGAATTGATGGTGGGAAACCTACAGGGAATACACAATAATGTAGAAGACATAAATAATAAAAGCAATAAATAAAAAGGACGTCAGCCCTGTTAATATGCTAATGTGCAAATGAAAAATTACATGGATTATGCAATAAGACCTACTTCAAGACTAGTGGGCTGAAGAAAACTCTTTTGTGAGACTCCATCTGACATTACTTTCTGCTAATCGCCACAGTATCTTGAGTCTCAAATGCACCTCCTCTCTACACCTGGCTCCATTAGTGTCTCTTTATCTTTGCTAGGTTCTTCCCCTATCCTTACTCAAGTATATATTTCGAATATAATATTTTTCTTAAAGATTTATTTTTATTTATTTATGCATACCAGAACTGGGGTGTTGGCGAGAGGTGTGGGAGGTGAGCGGTTTCACCAGAGACAGAGTGGGGAGCAGAACAGGAGGATCTACTGAAATACACTGCTGAGGGGAGCAGCAGGGCAGACAGGAGAGGTCTGCTGTGCCATGTGGGTTAGCTCCCTGGCCAGGGATTGAACTCAGGCCACAGTGGCTGGTGATAGCTCACTAGCACTGATACTTAACCCCTTATCCCACAAGGGAAACCTTGTTAGGGGACAAAACTTGAAGTTTGTGACATACTATCAACTCTGACAGGCTCTTCCTTCTTTATACTGCTGTGTTCAGTAACATTAAGAAGATTTTTGAAAATTACTAGCCCACAATGGCAGAGACTTGGTTCTTTGTTGACCATTTTAGTCAATAAATATCACTTCTTAATTCTATTACATTTAACACTTGTCTAAGGGGGTTATTTGGATAATTTTTGCCTTCCTAGAAGACTACAAGAACCGGATCATGATTTATTCATGTTTTCTCTAAAACTGAGCAGAAGGTAACTTGCTATGTATGAAATGGGGTTTGCTGACTCAAAACATAGGGAGCAGGCTCTAGGAAGATTCAGGATTCAGAAATATAAGAAAAGGAATTTGGAGTTGAGAGAGTAGGGTACAAAGTCTAGCTAAACAGAAAGGAAAACTGCCACAGAATGAAGAGTTTGGCATGCAATGGGGCCACCGAAGGTCTTGTAATAACGCTTCTTGGCCAGTGACACTACGCGCTGCCTGGTGAAGTCTTTCACTGTTCACAGATATTCACTAATTGCAATACTAGGAAAGGAGACTTTTCTTTCTAATAGACCAAAGTATTTTAAGCTGATGGTGCTTTCTAAAGTACCAAAGCTTATCACAACTTCACTTCTCTCAGGCTGATGGCCTCTATCTCTGTGTATGCACACATGCACACAGGGATTTTTAATGTATCATAAAGAGATAGAATCTCTTTTATAGTCGTTGTGAAACATTATGAGTGGGGATATATAAGGGTGGGAGGAAGAGTCCTAAGGTAAACTCAAAGAGTTTTTACATTGAGACGTTGTATGTGAAAGAAAAAGGCTAACACATACTTGACCCAAAGTGTATCTTCTGAAAATGGAAACTAGAAATTATTACAACTGCAATGTGTTATCACCATAATAGCCCAGCTGATAGCACCAGTGTCTATGTGATAAAAGCCTCAAAGAAAGGTGAAGCAAAAGTCACTCAGGATAAGTCGTGAGGAGTTCTGTATAACTGACAGTTCTAAAAACAACGAAGGGTCATTTTGTGCACTTCAGATCATTTGATTCATGAAGCTCACTCTTTCCTAATGAGACTGCTATCAGTCTCAGAAGGGTTCCTTTAAAAAAGACACATTTGAGTTATGAATTAAAAAGACTATCTGGTATAAGTTTACATAGACTCTAAGTAAAATGTTACAGATGGGATAAGGCTAAGAATGTAGTATTTGACAAGGAGTTAGCTCAGTTCCAGGGTCTATAGTCTACTTAGCATCCATTTTCTAAATATATCTTATTCATCAACTGGGCACAATGGTGGAAAAGAGAGCTAATGAGTCAGGGCCTGTAGACAGGTGCAACTCATGTGGGCTGTTAGGTGAGCCTGTGGACCTATCTGTTCTGCTCTATAAAGAAGGTCTCTATTGAGCTGGGCTGAACTACTTGAAAACATCTTCTGCCTAAACTGGAAATGGTTAGTACCAGTAATTACAGTGCATTGAGAGACCATTCTTCAGAAAGACCTCATCTATACTTGAATCTCACTTCTCTCAAAGTGAAGAGACGCTTATGAGGATCCCCTAAGGAGTTGAAGGAAACCAGTGGTAGAGCTTGCTTTACAACATAGCCTTATGCATGTTCATCCTGGTAAGTCTATACTTGGGGAATGGTGCTGAACCTCAGTAATTCTGACCTCAATGACTGGAGGGGAGATCTACAGAGATCTGGCCCCTGACCTTGTATATGATATGAAAAGAGGGGGAAAGAAAAAGAGCACTGATCTCCCTTTCTACAGAGGGTAACACTGAGTAAAAATCAAATGTGATTTTATAGAAATAGTTCTTATAAGCTCACCATTATTTTTCCATAGAATTCATATAGATGACTGAAGCAAAGTAAAATAGCTCAAATGAGCACTTTTACACCAAAAATTTTCCCTAAAATGTTGTCATGCATATGAAGTTCTAAAGCATTCTACGGTTTTCTACTATATACAAATATTTCTTTTTACATAGATGTAGAAGCAGGAAAAATACCAGGAAGCACAGGCTCTCCATGAGCTGCACAGATGGGTCAAAGGAGGAGGGAGTTATGGAGCCCTCGGTGGCTTTTAATGCTTCTTAATGGTTTCCTGTGGAGAGGTAACCGGGTCCAGGGCAAGCAAACGGGCCGGGGTGTGGGTGGAGGGCAGGAGGCTGGCAGGATTCCCAGCCCTCAACAAATCTTCACTCTCTCGGGCTCTCTGGTGGCATCTTGTGGCCTCTGCTACACCCCAAACAGAAGGTCCTCTGCTTCTCTTCTGTCTCTGCTACTGCTGCTGCTACTGCTTATAAGTCCAGTCTCTGGCTCAGGTGTGCCCATTCACACAGGCCTACACCCTACTCTAGGTGCCCACCATCAAGCATGTGTCTAGCCTGCAGAGGTCCATTATTGAGGGGAGGGCAGAAAAACTTGACAATTCTCACTTACCCTACAATAGACTAAGCGAGAAAGAAAGACAGAGAGGCAGCAAGAGTGAGCTGCTATAAGCGAGAGGGTAGGATAAAAATCCAGGAGGTAAACTATACTGAGTTTAATGCATATCTCAAACATTACGGTATTAGGGTGAAATAAAATCTTTGACTAAGTATCAGATCATAAATGGAGCACCTTAGGTCACAGTAGGGTAGCACCGAGTCTGGTGTCATTAGACATGTGTCTAGGTGATACTACGCTCTTGACATTTTTGTATTTGGTTTGAGGAAGGAATGTCAATATTTACATCTTAAACTGTCTTCAAAAAGAACCAAGCCTGTTAAAACACGTAAGCAAACCAAAAACTTCTATTTTTCCTTTGGACATACCACAGTGCTTTTCAATGTCTCAGGCTCAAGTATGTTAGGGAATCAAAAGAACTTTAGATGAAGGCTAATTTTTGTCTTCACATAAAATTGTGTTACTTCAGCTTACACAGAAATCATTCTTGGATTTTTAGAAGCAGGGAAGAGTTCAGAGTTGTTGCATGTATGTAATAATAACAGCTAACATTTATGGTTCAATTATTATGTGCTAAATTATTTACCTGTAACCAACCACTTACCCCTTACACAGCACAATTCATTTAATTCATAATAACCACTCTGTTCCAATTGAATACAGTGGTCTAAGAGGCTATAAAAACTGGTGAGGTCCACATTGTAATGCAGAAAAGAGGCAAAGTTTGAATTCACTGTGTTCTTTGCTCTGAAGCACCATAATAAGTTGCCTCACAGATGGTGCAAACCATGGCCAAGCAATAAGTGAATGACTTTTGTACATTGCTCAGAAGAGGATACAGCTAAGAAGAGGGCTGTGTTTATAACAGTTACTGAAAGAATTTATCTCCACTCCATTATACTTTTGGAGAAACAAGTGAACTAATTTTTCTAGAGCAAATTTTCCCTTGGAAGTGTGATGGGAGATAAAGAGTGAAGGGGAATAGCTAGATTTTGCACTAAAAACTTTGTCATGCACATCATGTGGAGTCCCTTTAAAGGTTCTGTAAAATGGAAGGTGAAAGCAAAGGACAAATTTTACTGGGAAGGGAAAATTGCAGGTGAGAAGAACTAGTTTGAAGGTTGTCAATTTAAACCAGAGATTAACTAAGGAGAATCTGTACCACAGCTGTTAGAAAAGAAAGGAGATGTGTGAACTTTCATCAAGGAAACATTAGTTTCCACAAGTCAAGGACATAAATTATGACTGATTTCCATGCCAGTTAAAAGGTCAAGTGATGAATAATACCAGTTGTGAGTCAACCTTTGGAATATGATGGGGGGAAAATCTTGACGGTTCATACACTCCTCTCCCCTTGCTCAATTCCTACTTTGGAGCCTGTTCTCTCCCTGAGCTGTGCTAACCTCTCCAAGAATCTTTTTCATAGATTTGTGGTTAAATCATTCTTAAAGGTTGAGCCAAGTGTGATGAAAAAAGGTCAAATCATATAAATCACTTAAAAACCTGGCTTTGTTCCTTTTCCCTAGATGTCTAATTCTTTTTGAGAAGCCAGGGTAAAAACAATGTAAAAAAATATCTTCATGTTTACCTGCAAGAATATATTTAACTTATTCAGCTCTTGAGTGTTTTTCCCAGGTGATTGGTTAGCGATAGTTCATCTCCGTGCTCAGCAATCCTCAATATATGTTGTTTTCACTCAACACATCCATAGCTTCCCTGTCAGCCCCCAGATGGGATGTGTGCTGAGGGTCTTCTTTACCTGCTTTCATTTAGTTTTCTACTATGTTATGAGACTTTTTGGAGAGACAAACACTTCAGTCCAAACCACTGACTGCTGTGGTCATTAGCATAAAAGCCATCTGGCTCTGCCACTATGGCTGACATAAACGTATCTCTCAATAACTCAGCTCTTTCCTCTTCCTTGGATTTTCTTAAGACCAAGAACCTTTATAGAACTGCTAGTCCTTTTCCTTTGGTCATGGTGTTTGGTCATTGGTTCTACAACTGGCAACTAACATCTAATTAATAGCCTCTGTTCGTCTCAAAATTTAACTCATTAATATCAACCATAAGCCATCTTATGATCTGGCCATTGTTCATCAGGTTGTATGAAAAGTACTTGAAATTTTTTTGAATCCCCCTGTTCTTGCTTAGAAATGGGGGTTTAACATATGCTGTTTCTTTGCACAGGATCTTTTTTCCTTCCATTCCCTTTGATTTATTAACCTATTTGATTCATTATGTCTTATGGAGATATTGTTTCCTGCAGAAGGTGTCCTTGACGACCAAGATTTTGATTCCTACTCTTTCATGTCTTTTTTTTAATTTGTGTCTTTTACATTACTGTACATTTTCCATAGGTTTCCCACCACCAATTCACCCATGAACCGTCACCACAGTCCCCTGCGCTCCCTTCTCCCCCATTCTGAGCCCTAATCCTCCCCCCTCTCTAGCTGGTTGACACTCTTGTATTTGGTTCCTCTATATTCCTGTTATGAGTGAGACCATTCGATATTTTTCTGTTTCTTTCTGGCTTATTTCGCTGAGCATGATCCCTTCTAATTCCATCCATGTTGCTGCAAATTGCATGTGTTTATCTTTTTTGAATGCTGAATAGTATTCCATTGTGTATATGTACCACATCTTCTTGATCCAGTCATCTATTTTTGGGCATCTGGGTTGTTTCCATATCTTCGCTATTGTAAATAGTGCTGCAATAAACTTACGGGTGCATGTATCCTTTTAGATTAATGTTTTTTTATTCTTTGGGTAGATTCCCAAAAGTGGTATTTCGGGGTCATATGGTAGCTCCACGTTTATTAATTTGAGGAAGTGCCATATGGCTTTCCACAGTGGTTGGACCGGTCCTTTAAAATCTACAAGGAGCTCACACAACTCAACAGAAACAAAGTCAACAATCCAGTCAAAAAATGGGCAGAAGAGCTAAAAAGACACTTCTCCAAGGAAGAAAAGCAAATGGCCAACAGCCATATGAAAAAATGTTTAACATCATTTATAATCAGAGAAATGTAAATCAAAACCACAATGAGATATCACCTCACGCCAGTGAGAATGGCGCACATTAAAAAAACAGGCAACAACAAATGCTGGTGAGGCTGTGGAGAAAAAGGAACTCTTCTACACTGCTGGTGTAATGCAAACTGGTCTTTCATGTCTTGTATAGCAATCTTTATTTCTAAGCAACATAGAGTTTTAAAACTGGGTATCAGGAACATCAAAGACCTGAATTCAAATCTAAATATTGCCACTCACAAGATATGAGTATTAGAGAATTACTCAACCTTTCTGAGATTTATCGTCTATAAATCTGGAACAATAATCCTTACATAATAGGCAACCCTACATGCAGCTGCTTAAAATACAATCGTTCAGCCCATACAGAAGCAGAGAACTAGATACCGAGGTATTCAGGGTGAAATGAAAGCATTTGCTCACTCCTCTCTACCAACGGCTTACATAATCACCACATTTTATGATCATAGGACCTCTCAAATCTTCCTCTTGAGGAAGAGGGCACATAAGCCAATTATATGTATGGAATGTGTAGATATGACTTCCACTGCTTTTTTCATCTCCAAGAAGGCAGAAACTCATTTCTTGACAGTTTTGGTTGTCTCCCATTTGTAGTGACTTCCCACAGAGTTCCACCTCCCTTAACTTTTTGTCCACAATAAGAGCTGCTGACTAATTCCTAAAATTGTATTTCCAGTGGAAATAGGGTAAAATATTCTCTCCTTCCATTCTAACATCATTAGATGGAAAGGTTTTACTGATCCCTGAAGACCAGATAAATGTTGTTTATGTTGGTACATAATAAAGTAAGCAAATAAGACCTTTTATAATCACATTTGACATTAATTAGTTAATATTAATTTTAAAAACTCAGCAATGTATTTGAAATGTCCCAATTTGTTGTGATAAACCTTTTAGAGATGCTTAAAAACTAAACATACTATTTATTCTAAGAAATATAAGTATCAAATAAACATCTATTGTCTCAGTCTTAGAATCAAAATATTTCTCAAATTTATTGAGGCAACAAATTTCTTATGAATTCACTTCACTTAAAAAAAAAAAAATCAACCTCTCTGTAACCCTTTCCCAGAAACCCTAGTTTAACAAAATAGATTAGACTTTATTTCCGTTTTAACAACTAACACCATATGACAGAACAGATATCATACTCAAGGTTACTGATAGTAAAATGCTTCTAGCATTTCTCTTTGTGCTATAATCTATAGGTGTGTTGACACTTTTTAGCATTCAGCCTTTTAAAACAGAGATGCAAGTTTATTTTAAAGATTTGGTAACAAGAAATGTTATCAAAACATTGAGGGTCTCTTGACCATGCTGGTGAGCAGAGGCCATCCTGGAGTCTCATCTTACAGCCTCGCTGTCTGCTCAGCCATGGTTCAGTATATGGTCCATTACCTGGACCAAATACTGGCTACACTAAGTATTAGGAACCCGTTACACGAGGCCACAACTAATGCATTTCCTTGACAAAACAGCAAAATAACCTCAGCTTGCAATAATATTAAAGAATACACAATAATTATTAAAAGGATAATAGTCAGTGTTTCCCCTCCTTTACTAAAGTCATAAGGAAGCAAAATGATTTTAGTCTGATTGAGGTAATGTAAATATAAGAAGAACTTTTCCGATCATATGAGTTAGTAGGTAGACACTAAGACAAGTACCCTGTTGAAATGTGAGTCAGACGGTAACTCATATCCTTGTAGACTCTAAGGGCACACTTTAAAAAAACATTTAACAGTCTCATTAATGCTTAAAAAAAAAAAACAGTTGGACTGCGATATGCTTTTACCTAAAAAATAGACTTTTTTAAAGTTCAATTGTCTGTTACAGCACTACCACTTACAAATAGTAGCTAGAATGGTTATGTAGTAAAAACTGTAATTAATTCAAGTGGAAGCAAGTGATAACAAAGGTTTTCCCTGCAGAGAGCCTGCTTCCAGTCAACCCTGTGAACTGCTTGCTGTAGCATCCGCATATCCTTTTTACTAGCACTACCTTTCTCTTCCCATACTGCCCACAACCAATCCTTAGGAAACACAGGAACAGCATGGACAGTATCAGAAAAGCATGACATCGTTCCTGATTTCATTTTCTAGGGGCGTGGGTGGTGGGGGAACAAACCTATTTTCTTGGACTCTAAATTATGATAATGTTCTTTCAGAACTTTTCCAATCACACACTCTTGTTCATTGTACACTCACATGAACACTTGCTAAGCTCTGGTGTAGGATTTGGTGCTGATATCCTTGAAAATCACCTAGCTATGGGTGTCAGAGAAACTGGTCTGGAAAGGACTGACTCCTTAGAGGGGCTGTGAACAGCAGGTCTCAGCTGAGCTCTACTTACAATCTACTGTAAACAGTGCTTCAACTCATCACCAGAGTCAGAATCACCTACTCCTACATACACCCATGTTTCTACTGTGGCACTTACTTGTTTTATTGAGGTGCGGGTATCCTGTAGGTTGCTTTTAGCTACAGAGCTTCTTCTACTCTGATCATACTTTTCAACTTTATTCTGTTTACCTGTCAGTATTTCATTTTATGATTTGATATTTTAACACCATGTTTTAAAAAAATGTTTCCTTACTGTCAAGCTGTAAAAAGAAAAAAAAAACGTTTTATGCTTTCTGCTACATATTTGTTTTTTAATTTGGAGAGCTATTGAAACTCTAAAGTTCAGCAGATAAAACAAAGTTGTAAGTGTAACTGGAGGATAACTTTTCCCAAGGTGTGAACCTATTCCCTTAGATCATGTACAGTGTTGCCAAATCAATGTTACCTCAATAAAACAAAATGAATGACCTCTGATGTAAGCTATGGACCTTTGCTAATGAGAATATATCAACACTGCCTCACTGAGTATCCAGACAGTGCCAGGCCAAGGTGTTTCTAGTCTGTCAAACCATG
This sequence comes from Scalopus aquaticus, assembly GCA_004024925.1. Lineage (NCBI taxonomy): Eukaryota > Metazoa > Chordata > Mammalia > Eulipotyphla > Talpidae > Scalopus > Scalopus aquaticus. Next base: position 15,710 of record PVIJ01012377.1, read on the forward strand.
AGGGGGGAAAGTAGGGAAAGGCAGTCTGTTTACATAAGACAGTCATGTTCACTGCATTTTTTGCTGCTAAATGCAGCTCCACTTGATTCCAGATTCATTATTACATAGGATTATATATATATATATAGTGACTAAAATACACATTTTACTAATAGGTATGATTAAGATAAGCCCATTACTATTTAGTGCCTATACTTGTTACCTGAAATCAACATTCCAACAATTAAAGACAGTGACATATGAAACAGCCTTTTCTATTCAAGCAAATCTACCTGGAGGAGAAGAAAATGATATTATTGTACAAAGCATATTTTCTCACTTAAAGGCTGCCATAAATTTCTATTATTTGGGGAAAATGTCAGTTTTCTTTCTTTCCACTCTGCCTTCAGGTTGGTAACTTCACTTTATCTAACAGAATCAAAGCAAGTTCTTGAATCCTATCTTCAAGGCTTCACCACATATACATTAGATGTAAATGAGGAAATCTCAGAGATAACATAATCATGAGATACCAGAAATTTGGGGAATGCATCAGTCAGGATTTACTTACAGCAATAGAACATAGTGAGTCTGTGGGAATGAGTTGTTTATTCTAGGAAAACAAAGACTGCAAGGGCAGCTCTCCTGCCTGCCTGTGCCTATGCAGGAGCTTCTCTTCACCAACCTTCTCCCTTTGCAAAGCAACAGAGGCAGCTCTCCTCCTAAGGCTGCCCACCTGTGACTATGCAGGTGTCTCTTTTTACAAACCTGTTCTTTTTTTTTTTTAAGGATTTATTTATTTATGCATACAAGAACTGGGGTATAGATCAAAGGTGTTGGGGGGGGCGGTGAGAGGATTCACGAAAGACAGAGTGGGGTGCTGACAGTGTTCTGCTGAACAGGCGGATCTACTGAAATACACTGCTGAGGAGAACGGCAGGCAAGGCAGAAGAGATCTGCTGAGCCATGTGGGAAGCTCCCTGGTCTGGGTCGAACTTCTGTTACATGGCTGCAGATAGCTTCATAGTGCTGAGGCTTAACCCCTTGTGCCACCAGGGAGGCCCAAAACCTGTCCTTTTCAGGGGCAGCTCTTTCTGCCTGCATGTGTCTGTACAAGTAGCCTTTACTTCTCTTCCTTATTTACAATAAACGTGTCCTTATGAATTAAAACAAAAACACATGGGAGAGCTGGAAGATCAGAGGAAAAAATCACTCACCAGTCTGCAAGAAGCATTGATTTTGCTGGTTAATTGGAGTTTGCAGGTAAAAGTGCAAAATCAATTACTGAACCATCAAACTAGGACTATGAATGGGGAAGATAAGCCAAGAACTAAGGGAAGTGCACTCAGGGTAAGCATGCCATCTATACATCAAGGTTATGGTATTATGTGTCTGAGGCCACTGTTGGTCAAAAGGGCCAATAACAGGGAAGACAAGCTGGAGACAGAGTGAAGAAGAGTGACATTAAGCTGGGATGGGAACTGGGATGTCCCTCTGTATCTGTCCATCATTGTATCTAACCACAAAGACCTTCTGAAATTGAAGGCTGTCTTTTGACTCACTTTATTGTAACTCACAAATCACATAATGAAGAGGATTTTGAAAAATATAGGTTATAGTCTTAATCAGGTTGAAATAGCACAAATATTGCACAGAAAAGCAAGACATAGATGTCAGAATAGTTTCCTTAATATATGGTCAAAGGAACTGAAGGGAAACCATAAATGAGCTTAAGGGCATATGTGAAACTATAACATTACAGACAAGATAATCTATGTATGAATGTATGCATCAGTGAATGAAGATACATTTCTTTTGGAAGATATTGTAGAGTTTTCCTCCACAATTCCTTGAGTTACAAAGAGATTAAGAACAACTTTTTCCTAAAACAATCCTTACAAATATGAAATCTGTCATTTGCCTAATCTTGCACAGTTGAATGATAATAGAAACCATTGTTCATTTTCTCATTTAGCATTTAATTTTTATTATGTGCATGCAGTGGAAAAAGAACCAGGATTTTTCAAATTAAAAGAGGTTATTTTCCTGCTTTCAACAAGTAAATAAAACAAGTAATTATTAGGAGCATTTATATGTAAGTGATCACAACAACTATCTATGGCTATTTATAGCCATAGATAAATATGTATCAAAGAGAGCTAATATTTACTGTTTTTAAACTGTCAGGAACAGTGGTCCTCCCTGGTGGCCTAAGGGTTAAGTCCCAGCACTATCAGGGAGCTAACCCACATATGGTGCAGCAGACCTCTCCTGTCTCGCCCAGTCCTCCCCTCAGCAGTGTATTTCAGTCTATCTGCCAGTTCTGACCCCCACTGTCTCTGGTGAACCTTCTCACCCCCCGCACCTCTAGCCTGCATCCCAGTTCTTCTAGACAAAAATTTATAAAAACAAACAAACTATCAGGAATTGTTCCAAGTACTTTACTTTTGTCAAATCATTTAATGACAATCTAAGGATGTCAATCTACTATCATCTACATTTGGCAGATGAGAGCACTAAAGTACAAAATGTTTAAGACACTTGTGATTTGATTTGAATTTGAACTCAACTCCTAGAATCAGTGCTTTTAATCATCTCAGTATATTGCAATACTTTGACTGGACAAGAATATCAGATGAAATTTCTAAATCTGTTCAGCTTCCTGCTGGCTTAACAGAGGTATACTCTGAGCTGTGATCTGATGAATGAGTGTGCTAAATTTCAGCAAGATGTGAAAACAAAGTAGACTGAAATGGTAAAGGGAGAAAGAATGATCGTGGTATAGCATGGTTTCACAATAGCAAAAGCAACAAAAACGTATTTAAGGAAGAAGGAATATTCAATTACTGCAAGTTCTACTGACAATCTAGTGAAGATCAGAAGAGGGATGTGACCAGTGAATAAAGCATCACTGGAGTCACTGACAACCTTGAAAAAGCAGCTCTTGGAAGCGGTAAGACCTAGAGGTGTGGAAAGGCAGACAGTGAGTATGGAGTACACATTTTGCCTTATAATGAGATAAAAAATTGGCCAGTAGCTGAAAGGAAAAATGGAGTTATTTTCTATATAAATAACTGATGATTTTTGAGTTTTTCTACACATTATCATAAAATATTGAGTAGAAGGAAAGTTGCTGAAATGCAAGAGAGAAAGCAGGCAGAAAACAAGGCAGGAAATAACAAAAGGTGATGTGGGCAAGAGTTGAAGAAGACTTTGGGGCAGGATTACTTCATTCATCCTAGAAATGAGAACTGCCACGGTGATGTAACATGAGGGAGCGTTTTCTTTCCAATGGTTTCTATTAAAAGGATGAAGTTTTGGGGCCTCCCCGGTGGCGCAGCGGTTGGGCGCTGTGCTGTGGAGCTGTTGGCGGCGGCGACGCGAGTTCGACGCCCAGCCGGGGAGAATCCCACATGGTGCGGCAGACCTCTCCTGCCTCGCCCGCTGCTCCCCTCAGCAGTGTATTTCTGATCTGCCTGTTCTGCTCCCCGCTCTGTCTCTGGTGAACCCTCTCGCCGCCCCACGCCTCTGGCCTGTGCCCCAGCTTGTATGTATAAATAAAAAATAAAAATCTTTAAAAATAAATAAATAAAAGGATGAAGTTTTGGTCACCCTAGTGACGCAGTGGTTAAGCGCTGAGCTGCAGAGCTGTCAGCGGCAGGGACGCGAGTTCAACGCCCAACCCGGGATATTCCCACATGGCACAGTAGACCTCTACTGCCTCGCCCGTTGTTCCCCTCAGCAGTGTATTTCCGTCGATCTCTCTGTTCTGCTCCCCACTCTGTCTCTGGTGAACCCTCTCACTGCCTCGTGCCTCTGGCCTGTACCCCAGCTTGTATGCATAAATAAAAAAATCTTAAAAAAAAAAAGGATGAAGTTTTAAGTGAAGTCACCAGGCAAAAGTGAACTGAGAGACAGTAGTTATGGTTTGACAAAATAAAAGTAGGGATAAAGTAGTTTTTTCCCAAAGTAGAGAAAGTAAACTCACTAAAGAAAAAGTAGGGTTGGCGAGAAGTTTTGAAAATCCTTTTGACAATTAGAAATCCAAGCTGACACTATAAGCAACACTGTGGTATTGTATATTCACAACCATATTCCTTGTGACCGAAATGGAGGTAGAAAGAGGAAAGAAAGCTGGCAGTATTTTAAGAAAGTAGTTGTAATGATGGAGTCTGGAATCTGTACTGTGTAGGTACAGACAGTAGGTAGCATGGTATGAGTGAAAGTAGGTAGGAAGTCCCAAGGAACCAGTGGTTTCATACTGCTATTTGATGTCTCAGTTTAAAACTGATCACTGACTTTATGTAGATGCTTATGCACTGCTGCAGAAATGATTTGGTTTACCTAAATATACGTACAATATAGCACTTCGTATATTGGATCTGTTAGTTTGTTTTGTTGGTTTACACTGAGACGCTCAGTCAGTATTTCCAATATTCAACCAATACCAGAGGGTCAAAGTCACTTTCAGATGATGCTCCATGCGGACAAAACTAGCTTTCCTATAAAACACATCCAAGTCCTGGAATGTTTATTTTGGTTTGTTTGCTTATTTTGGCGAATCTGAGTTTTCTTTCCAGACAGTCCCAAGGCTACTTGAATTCCTTCAAAATTTTCTAATTACATTATCGCTAAAACAAGATGTCCAGGTGCCTGACTCAGCATTGCTGTCTTGCTCCTAGCACCCCCCTCCTTCATATACTTAAGTGAAATGCCTCTTTCTAGTTGGTGTTTCCTATATCATGTGTTTGATACAAAATGATACTAGAATAACCTGGAAATAGGAAAGCATTTTGGAATTGAAAGAGATCTTGTAGGGATCAGCAAACATGTCAATGACCATCACGGTACAGAGTTCAGTGCACAGCATATATACAGAGGGGTGTCAGATGCTGACAGCCCTCAGGATTGCTTTGAGTACCTTTGAACCAGGGAACAGAATGAAAACAAGTGTTCAAGATGCTCAAAACCAGGTTTTCCCTGAATTACTAGTGCTCTGTAGGTCAACCAGCAAATCGGTATTAGGATAATGACTATGAGTATTCATGATTATTAGGGTCTCTTAAAAGATATCTTTTACATATTTTTTGATAGAAAGATAAAATATTTTAAAATACAGATTGCAAATTAAAGAGCAGGCTCTATAGTTAAACAGATTCTTTTTTTTTTTTGAGATTTATTTATTTATGCATACAAGCTGGGGTACAGGCCAGAGGCGTGGGGTGGCGAGAGGGTTCACCAGAGACAGAGTGGGGAGCAGCACAGGCAGATCGATGGAAATACACTGCTGAGGGCCTCCCTGGTGGCACAGCGGTTGAGCGCTACGCTGTGGAGCTGTCGGCAGCAACAGCGATGTGAGTTCGACGCCCAGCTGGGGAGAATCCCACATGGTGCGGCAGACCTCTCCTGCCTCGCCCGCTGCTCTCCTCTGCAATGTATTTCTGATCTGCCTGTTCTGCTCCCCATTCTGTCTCTGGTGAAGCCTCTCACCACTCCACACCTCTGGCCTGTACCCCAGCTTGTATGTATAAATAAATAAATCTTAAAAAAAAAAAAAAAAAAAGAAATACACTGCTGAGGGGAGCAGTGGGTGAGGCAGGAGAGGTCTGCTGAGCCATATGGTAATCTCCCTTGCAGGGCATCGAACTCACATCACCGCTGTCGACAGCGCCATAGTGCAGCGCTTAACCGCTGCGCCACCAGGGAGGCTCTCTATAGTTAAACAGATTCTACAGTAACTTTCACATGGAGAAAGGATGATGCTCTGCTAATTTATTATTTATTCATTCATTCATTTTCAATCTTGCAAATCACAAAAATTGCCCTTGGTGACCAGGAAGTCTACTAACGGTTTTAAATAATTTCACTCTGGTGTAAACACCAAAAATTAAGACTTATTTTTAAAAGACTTTTAAGTCTTTTAAAAATAAGTCTTAATTTTATAGGCCAAATTAGAACTGAAATCCCACTAGGAAATTACTCCCTCTTCCTTTTGGAACTTATTGGTAGAACTGTTGAAAATCTCAGCAATGAATCTAAAGGGGAAGTTCTTTTATACACATGTACATAACACACAAGAGAAAAATATCTTTTCACTGTCTGATGATGTTCTTATTTTGTGCATGGAAAATTAAATTTTCTTGTGTTATATATCTAACCCTATACATTTCTGTATAGAATTGGATAAGAGAAACATTTTGCTGGTAATACAGCATACACATTTATTGTGATGTTCTTAAACAACCAAAGGCTCTCTTATTAAGAAATATCTAGGGCCTCCCTGGTGGTGCAGCGGTTGAGCGCTGCGCTGTGGAGCTGTTGGCAGCAGCGACGCGAGTTCGACTTCCGGCCAGGGAGAATCCCACATGGTGCGGCAGACCTCTCCTGCCTCGCCTGCTGCTCCCCTCAGCAGTGTACTTCTGATTTGCCTGTTCTGCTCCCCACTCTGTCTCTGGTGAACCCTCTCGCTGCCCCACGCCTCTGGCCTGTACCCCAACTTGTATGTATAAATAAAATAAAATCTTTAAAAAATATATATCTAAACAGGGCCTCCCCGGTGGCGCAGCGGTTAAGCGCTGCGCTGTGGAGCTGTCGGCAGCGGCGACGCGAGTTCGACGCCCGGCCGGGGAGAGTCCCACATGGCGCGGCAGACCTCTCCTGCCTTGCCCGCTGCTCCCCTCAGCAGTGTATTTCTGATCTGCCTGTTCTGCTGCCTGCTCTGTCTCTGGTGAACCCTCTCACCGCCTCACGCCTCTGGCCTGTACCCCAGCTTGTATGTATAAATAAAATAAATCTTTAAAAAAAAAATATATCTAAACAACTGGAAATAACTGAGCTGACTTTTCTAAGCCAAAATAGCTAGGTTCAAATTGATTACATTCATGCTCTGAAAATCCTGATTTGCTTGGATCCACTTACTGTAACCAAACTGAAGAAACCCTTGTTTTTAGGTCATACACTTTTCATGACAAAATTACACATTTGTTCTATCTAATCATTATGCAAACATAGTATTTATGTGGGCATAAATGTCAAACATGGTAATTAAGAAAAGAGTTGCACTTAGGTTGTTGTGCATATTCCAACAATATGAAGGTATGTGGAAAATTACAAATTAAGTAGCTTTAGATATAGACTAGACACACTCCTCAGCTGTCATAGAGACTCAGTGAGAAAGGAAATAAGGCAAAATATATTAATATTTCCACTCTTTCCTCAGTCAAAATTGTCAATGTTTTAATTCATGTACCCAGTTTTCAAATATCAAATGTAAAGGTTAAAGATAATAGATTATATGTAAATATTTACAAATGCCCCCTCATGCACACACATCACATGTAAAGACTAGAGATTATTGTATAAATAATCTCTCTGCTTTGCCTAACACATTCAAGCACAGATGAATTTCCTCCTAATCACCAAAGCTAGCTGACCTTAGGAAACTCAACTAATGACAATCTAAAATTAGCAACCACATGATCTTTGCCTAAAGCAAGGTACAGCTGAAGGATAGAAAACCAGAAACAAAGGGAAGCCCTCTGAAACTTGGACCTGTGCCTGGTGATTTTTAAGCTGTACATTCTTGATGAGCATTAGTTATTTACTACTATATAGAATTAACAACAGAACCATGAGACTCACATACACCTGGAAAGTTTAGGAAATCTGTATCTCTGCCACCAGGTAGAAGAGTTTGGAAATACAGAAAGATCTGGGAACTGCAGAACATTGCCTATATTCCTTGAATACCAATTCTCTTCTTTGTGAAGCCACAGATGAGTCAGTACTCATTTTAAGAAACTTCAAAGGCCCATGACAATATGAACCATAAGTAGAAAGGGTTGTATTCCTGAGATCTCCAGTTTTACCAACTTAATGGGAAACACCAAAGAGGACTGTCTCTGACTGAAAAAGGATTACAAAATGCAGTAAAACTCAACTGAAAAAGTGTATTTTGTTAGATTCATTATTTTATATTTTGTTTTTAAACTTCTCCTTTTATCTTTTATGAAAGCATTGTTAAAATTGCTTTGTAACAGCAAAAATACTGTGAACAGGGGGCCTGCCTGGTGGCGCGGGGGTTAAAGTCTCAGCACTATGAAGCTATTGGTAGCCACTGCTGTATGAGTTTGATACCCGGCCAGGGACATTCCCACATGGCACCGGCAGACCTCTCCTGCCTCACCCACTGCTCTCCTCAGCAGTGTATTTCAGTAGATCCGCCTGTTCTGCTCCCCACTCTGTCTCTGGTGAGTCCTCTCACCACCACACCTCTGGCCTATACCCCAGTTCTTGTATGCGTAAATAAATAAAAATAAATCTTTAAAAGAATATTGTGAACATGTATCAAATGACTGTTTTTTCACTTGTTTTGTTTTTGCTTTACTCTTTTTTTATGATTCCTCTCTTTTTTTTAAGATTTATTTATTTGTAAAACTGGGAGGAAGGCCAGAGATGTGTGTGTGTGGGGGGGTGAGCGGATTCACCAGAGACAGAGTAGGGAGTAGAAAAGGCAGATATGCTGAAATACACTGTTGAGGGGAAGAGCAGTCAAGACAGGAGAGGTCTGCTGTGCCATGTAGGTTAGCTCCCTGGCCAGGGATCAAACTCAGGCCATAGTGGTGACAGCCCCAAGACTTATCCCTTAGACCACCAAGGGAGCCCCTTACACTTATTTTGCTTTTTGATCAGTATCTGATAATAACATTAATAATAAAAATATAAATACGGATAATGTTACCTTTGCGTCCATTATGAGTCACACTCTATGCTGAAGTCTTTAATCATTGGTTTCCAAACACTGTAATACATTAGATTCTTCTAAGAGATTTGAAAAATCCCTAAGGCCTAGTTATACCCCACCCCCTTGAATGGCAGGGATGCCCAGGGATGGAAGTCAGACATTAGTATTTTTTTGGCAATCACTGTTTTATATCACTGCATCCTCTAAACAGACCTTGGGAATAGTGTTAAGCACATGGTTGCAGCCTGCTCCTGGTGAAGCTGTGTGACATGATAGCAGGCACCATTGTTCAGGGGCTCTGTGCTGTCAAACACTAGCTCATTCACTGTGCCTTAGTATTTTCTAATCTGTAAGATGTGAATAATCAGTAGCTGCCTTATGTAGTTTGTTGAAGACTTATATAATGCAACCAAACTGCTAAATAGGAAATAGTTGTGGTTACCCCCCTAGCTGCATTTCATAGGTGAAGGAAGAGAAGCACAGAAAGTTGACTTATTTGCTCAAAGGTTGCCCAAATAGAAGTCATACCTGGTCTGAACAGAGGTAGCTCAGCCCTCCACTTTGGCCTAATATATTTTATTCTCATTTCGTCTTGAGAACATTTTTAATTTGTTAAAATTATTTTCAAGTTTTAGTTAGGTATGCTACCATACTACATCTAGTCCCAATAATCCTCCACCCAAGTCCATTGCAACACTCTCCCCCGCCCCCACGCACCCATGTTTCCCTTTTATAGCCTCAGTTCTGCAGATGGATTTCACAATTTTTTTTTTGTCTACTCCTCTGCTTTGTTTATTTACATTCCATACATGAGTGAAATCATTTATCTCACCTGCTTACTTATTTCACTTCTTATGCTCTCCTATAGTAGGGTCTAATTTTAGATAGCAAATATCCCTTTAAAAAGCATTATCTTCATTTATCTGATCAATATGAAATGTTATAACCTAAGATACAGGTTGCCTGAAAAGCTAGGTGAAAACACCCAAGGGATAAATCTGATTCCTATACCTACAAACAGATAGCTATGCAGCTACCAACTAGGGGCTCCCTCTCACAAAGTCAACTACGTAGGCATAAATCATAAGCAGTTAGGAAATGATTCATTTTGCTAACCAAACTCTAGTTTCAACATATCCCCTGCGAAATATAATTACATATTATGAAATAATTACCATGTGCATTTTCAGATGGATAAGGGAAAGTGACTTATTTGAAGATAAGATTGTAAGGAGGGTGTCACTTATTTCTAAAATTCTTATTTCTGTAGAATCATATCCATATGATTCAAAAGTAGAGTCAAGCTTAAGAATCACTGGAACAATAAAAATTGTTAAATTTCATTATTTTAAATACAAACTGCAAATATATCTAAGCCTGAAGTCTTTATTAAAGATTTATGTAATATTTTCAGTGTACATAGTAAGTTTATAGCACTGGATTGGAAGAGGCAGTGCCTCATTAAATTCTTGCAAGTTGGTTTTTGTTTATTTTTTATGTTACAGAGACAGTGGATTTTATTGAATATCCTGTATGAAAATTTAAGCCTCTTGACCTCATTAAAATTCTCAATATAATACAGATCAACAAATACAAGTAAGACAGGTAGAGAATTTAATTCCATTTGAAAATTTCTTAGCCATGTACCTTGCATAAGATCCTTCACTTATCAAAATTATTTCTTTTGAGGGCCTCCCCGGTGGCACAGTGGTTAAGCGCGGTGCTGTGGAGCTGTTGGCAGCGGCGACGAGTTCGATGCTGGGCTGGGGAGAATCCCACATGGCGAGGCAGACCTCTCCTGCCTCGCCCGCTGCTCCTCTCAGCAGTGTATTTCTGATCTGCCTGTTCTGCTACCCGCTCTGCCTCTGGTGAGCCCTCTCGCTGCCCCACACCTCTGGTCTGTACCCCGCCTTGTATGTATAAATAAAAAAAAAATTATTTATTTTGACATAAAAATGGAGATAATGAAATCTATCATACAGGTTGGTTTGCTTTAGGGATTTAATAATATGTGAAATATCACTTAGCATGCCCTGAAACATAGCAAGACGTCAAAAATTAGTTGCCAATGGTATAACATCATAATTCATTCAACAGGAAATAGAGGCAATCTCAGAGAGCTATAAAAGAATAGTTGCGAATTCAGGAAGGACAGTTTCATGGAAAATATACTAGTTCAGAGATTTTGATACAAAATTCTTTGATATATCTTTGAAGTTTCCTAAGTATGTCTTTAATTATGAACATACTAATAGTGATTTCACCTTATTTTTCTTGTACAGTACAGTTGTTGAGTTAAAAAATCTAACCATTAATAAAACTCTTGACCCACTGTGATCTTATATATTGCCTAAATAACCACAGAGAATAAAGAAACAGGAGTAAAATGAAAACTCTTATGAAGCAATATATGATACATATAAATCACACTTAAGAAATGCCTCCTACAAATAACCTAGGGATCACTGGTGTATCCTATCTGATGCCTTTTCCCAAATTAAATTCCATATATTTGAAAATTCTGCTGATACTCCTTCACTAAATCGAAGCTATCATTTTATACCTAGAACAAAGTAAAGAGAGAATAGTCCTTGTTTAAATACATTTAGAACAGTCACAGTGATGAGCTTTAATGAAGATCTCAGCCAAGTTCTACATGACCTACATAAAGATCAGAGCACTGTGCTGATTTGTCCATGAAGCCCATGAGAACCTCCTTTTGTAGTTGTCTTTATATACAATTCAACTGTCAACCACTGTTCCGTAATTATCATTGCTCATTATCACTTTTCTTCCATTACTACAAGATTTTCGTTCTGTGAGATTTTATTTTTTTATATATATTTTTACTGTTATTTATATCTTTTACATTTTGTATTTCCCTTGCGTAACCCACCACCAATTCACCCATGATCCATCTTCGTGGTCCCTTGTGTCCTATGAGATTTTAAACTAACCTGCTGATTCATAGTTGTCTCTTTTCATAACATACTCGATGGCCAGCATTATAATAGCTGGTACAAATGAACTATCATCATCAAATATACAAATGAATTAAGACTTGACGTAGTATTTATATTAACATTTTATATACAAAGATAGAGATGAAACTGTTCATATTTAAAAATTCAATCCTGTGAAATACATGTCTTCACAGAGAGGATTTAGAAAATATGAAGGAACTATTCTAAATTTGTATCTTAAAACTATTTTATGCATTTTTTCCAAATACTTCAGAAGGTAGAAACTGTTGGTTTATTTGAAATATTTCATTTAAAACATTTTTGAAGAACCACTGATATAATAAACATCAATAGTAAATAGTGCCAAGGACTTAATGCATGACGGTCCCTCCATAAAGGAAAGAGAATAAAAATAAAGCCCACTTGGGAAAAAGTTATCATAAGTAATACCATTTCAGTACAAACTTAATCACTTTATATTTTATGACACATAGCTTTAACTTAGGTTTCTAATTTCAGATATCTTAGGGGTGATGAGAGTATAATTTAAGGATGCAATTTAGGGAGTGTAATAGAGCCAATTTTTAAACCACCCGGTAACTTTTAGTTATTGACTCATAGTCCTTCAATAATTCAGAAAAGTTGGCATGAGTGACAAATATTCAGAATTCCCACAAGCCTCAAAATTGAGGATTCAAGCTAAGGTTTTCTAAATCTCTAATGTCAGGAAATCCTCACAAAAACTTGAAGGAATAATGTTCATTTTGTTTTCTTCCCATTTTTTCCCTCTAATAATGCACATGGTATTTAAAACAATGTTTACCTGTAAATTTTAAGAAGCAAAATATAGAGAACATACAACATTAGAGAAATCCCATTTATTTTGGTTAATAAGAAAATTATTCTTTGGCCTTTGTGTTAAAATAATTCCTTAATTCCCTAAGTACATATTAACAAATATTACCTATTAATATTTGAAAACTAAGTTTCAATCTATATTGAAAACTCAAGATGGAAACTATTCAAAAGTCATCAAATCAATATCAGACTCATAGCTATACAAACAGTATCAATCTATACTATAGTGGATATCAATCTAACTTCATAGAAATAATAACACATCATATAAATGTTTAAAAATATTCTGTGAGGCTCATTTTCTGGATATTTATTTTCCATTCTCAAAAAAAAAAAGATACTGTTATCTAAGTGGCTATCTGTGGTTAAAATAATACAATAACAGATTTCCCATTATTTTTCATTGCTGTTATGAAAAATAAGTCATCAATTATGCATTATTTGCATTTCACTTGCTCTTTCCACTTTATAAACAATTAAAAGCACCATAACTACAAAAAGAAAGACAACTTGTCATTTTCTAATAAAATGGTAGTAAGTGGGACTACATTGGAGGAATACCATCCTAATGTAAACTGCTTACAGAAAGTTGATTTATCCAAAATAAGGCCTCTATTGATGCCCTGAAAAGCAAGCCATTAGTTCACTCAGTCAGTAAACATGTACTGAGTGCTTACTTTATGCTAAATGCTGAGGAATGAAAATGAATATGACAAGATTTCTGCCCTCCAGATGTTCACAGCCCAGAGTAATGACAGATATGTAAATAAAAAGAGGTATTCTATTATGTGACAAGTATAGTAATAGAGTTATAATTGCAATACAGAGAAAATGGAATACAGAGGAACAATGATTGAGGGAAACAGAAAAGTAATACGAGAGCTAAGTAAAAAGGCATTTGGTAAGTATAAAAGGAAAGGGTCAGATGGACTAAAATGAATGAAATGGTGAAGTCATGAAGGTTAACAAGAAAAGGGCCTGTGAGGACAGACTTACCTATGGACCTATGGGCAGGAGCACAAAGAAGTGTTTAGCCTTGTATTTGCCAAGCCCTTGAAATTCATGTGCTGTGCAACAAAAACAACTCTACACAATAAGCAAGCTACTTCCAGAACTGGGCTAATCCCATCTCAAAAAATAAAAATCATTGGGATCATTCAGGAAAAAACCCCTAATGATTACATCATTTGCTTATGAAATTAAAAGAACCAGATATGGAATGGATGAATAGAATTATCTACCTGAAGAACATTTGTTTTTTGAATTTAGACATAAGGTGTAATATAGTCCAAAAATGAAAGATAATGAAAAATGGCAACTTTCCCTGTATTGTCTCTAGAGAGTTGATGCATGGTTCAATCTATGAAGCATCTTCATTAGTGAGCTAAAAGAGGGTGTAAATAACACCATGCTAATGATATTCACAGATGATAACAGATTGGAAACTGTCTCACGGACACCACTGTTCTCTGTGAAGTAACAACAGGGAAACAGAACAGCTTAGAAATATTGGTAGACAAATAAAGTAGGAGAAAACATCCAGGTTCATGAAGAAAAAGGAGCAACTAAACAATCTGGAGAGAAAGAAATAAAATGCACAGAAACACAGAAAGTGACCATACAAAATCTTGGTGAAATGCAGAAGAATCCATTTTTAAAATCTCTAGAATTCTTCACATATAAATAAAATCATTAATCTGCAGAAGTGCACCAAGGAAGTTAGGAAGTTATGGGTACTGACAAATGAAAGGTGATCAAAGGTATAAACTGCCTATAACATGGAGTGTAAGAAATATAAATCTCCTTCCCTGAAGATGTGGGAGGTAAAGGACTCTTTTAGTAGCCCTAAAATCAATACAACAAAATTAATGATGAGCAGATATTTGGTGGGAATATACCCTCAGCAGAGCAGTTTTAAAAGGTGGTAAATCTCTCCGTACATACTTTTAATCTATAATTGTGAGATCTTCAGAATATACACTGTAAAACAAAATTATGTCTTGAGAGTACTGTCTTCAAAGAATTTATAAGCTAATGTGACAGGGAATAATTTAGAAATAATACAATTTAAAGAAAAGTGACATAGCAGAGTGGAGACTAATGGAAGAAGAAGTAGCATGTGAGAGGGAACTTGAGAAATCTTAAAAGACAAAGGCATTGAGATGAACACATTGGCAAAGGAAGATTTCTTCTACGTGGGTTTGGGAAGATAGTTTTGAGGACTTATTTCTCAGTATAATGCTTTTATATTCTGGATTGACCTAATGGTAGACAAATTAACTTTAATGGAAATTGATATACTGTGATCCTGAAAATCAGAAATACTATCTAAGAAAAACCCAACATTTCTTAAATTTCACAACTAGCCTAAATGTATACAGCCACAGATAACGCCTTTCTACTTTGTTTCCCAATTGTAATACCTTTTCCCAACAACGCAGTGAAACTCCAACTTCTCATTTCCACTCATACTTGTATTCTTAAGCAAGAAATTCCTGTATCTTTCTCTTGGAATTGTTTGCACTTATAAGCCTCTGCCCATATGCATGGTCACAGCCTTTATTACTGGTCCTGGTCTTTAATGCCTTTTCCCATGACCAGCATTGAGACATCTGAAATGAGCATGCCAAATACAATGGAAGCAAAGTATTAAAAAGCAAGTGGAATGGAGGCTACCATGGGGTTACTCTGGAGTATGGTTGGTGCTGAATTATGGGGCAACTGAACTCCATATTCTTCTCCCTCACCCAGAATCCACAGTGGCTAGCCCAGAATACTGTGTCAACTCATTGGAGAGTCACTCTAGAAGATATTAATTTTATTTTATTTTTTAAAAAACATTTATTTATTTGTGCATATAAGCTGGGGTACAGGCTAGAGGCATGGGGTGGAAAGAGGGTTCACCAGAGACAGAGTGGGGAGCAGAACAGGCAGAGTGACAGAAATACCCTGCTGAGGGGAGCAGCGGGCCAGGCAGGAGAGGTCTGCCGCGCATTGTGGGATTCTCCCTGGCCAGGCATTGAACTCGCGTCACTGCTGCTGACAGCTCCACAGCGCAGTGCTTAACCACTGTGCCACCAGGGAGGCTCTAGAAGATATTAATTTTAAAAACAAGGAAAGAGGGTGACAAAAGTAAAGATTTGTGGTAAAGAAACCATACTAGGGAGGAAGAATGACCCAGTTTACTGTGTTATGTACAGTGGATGAGGGAAAGTTGTGGCCATTTTGTGGGTGACATTAAAAGTCAGGTTGAAAACTTAATTTTATAGGCCAGTAAAATAATAGTTTTGAGAACTAAAGTTATAGAAGCTGAAAGAACATTAGGAAGTCTGATCTGACAGAGATGAATCTTTGAGGGATAATGTAAGAGAAAAGATCAGTTTGGTGGTTGTGGCAGGTTAACTAGAATTTATTCAAAACTGAGCAATAAAATAGTAATGAGCTCAAAGGCAGTGGCTACTATAGTCATACAAGGATCAGATTCAGGTTTTGGGAGAATGAGCATATACAAGTTAGGTGGCCATCTTTAAGAGAGTGAACACAAAATTTTAAATGAAAAAGTATGCAAAAAAAGGGTTGTAAAATGTAGGGTTTTGCCTCTGATAGCATAATTATAATATAAAATCTTTGTAACTTTGATTTTTTTAAATAAATAGAAAGTTTTTCAGTACTTAGAATTGTCTATTCAATATCTGTATCCTTCAGTTTCTGACAACCAACCAGTTTAATAATTAGGATCAAAATTTTCAGTTATTTGAAAAAAATGCATATTTTTTGTCTCTAAAGAATTTATGAACAGAAATAAAGGACGTCTTTCCTTTGACACATTTATCAATTTTTTCTAGAGATTTTGTTAGAACTTCGTAATATTAAGGAAAGAAAAGTAAAAACAGAAAGAGTGCCAGGACCCATTTTTACTTACCTTATATTTTTAGGATTTTTAAAATTTATTTATTTATTTATTTATCTTTGTATATAAGAACTGGGATGTAGGCCAGAGTTGCAGGGGAGGGAGGCAAGGGAAGTGAGGCAGGGGACTCACCACCAGAGACAGTGGGGAGCAGAGCAAAGGATCTACTGAAATACACTGCTTAGGGGAGCAGCAGGCAAGACAGGAAAGATCTGCTGAGTCCTATGTGGGTCAGCTCCCTGGCTCAGGATTGAACTCAGGCCATAGGAGTGGTGACAGAGCTGAGATTTAACCTGAGGCCACCAGGAAGGCCCCAACTTCGATACTTTATTAATTTTTAAAGATTTATTTATTTATGCATACAAGAGCTGGGGTGTAGGCCAAGGGGCGGTGAGAGGATTCACCAGAGACAGAGTGGGGAGCAGAACAGGCAGATTGACTGAAATACACTGCAAAGGGGAGCAGCGGATGAGACAGGAGAGGTCTGCTGCACCATGTGGGTCAGCTCCCTGGCTTGGTATCTAATTCAGTGGCTGGTGCTAGCTTCATAGTGCTGAGACTTCACCCCTTGTGCCACCTGGGAGACCCTAGGCACTTTAAATATAATTGAATTTTGAAGTAGTCTTTTTTCTCCCAACTATATTAAATGTGTAAAGGATAATTATAAATTAGTTTAAAATTTGTCTCACTGTAATATCTTCAATTATATTATTATGGTATATAGTTTTACAGACTATAACCTTTGTTGATGAGTTAAAATGACTAAGTTTAATTATGGAAAAAAATAACCAACTTAAAAACAGAATCTTAAGAAGCAAGGATAGATCAGATTTGGGAGAATCATACATTCTAAGGTAAAAACAGAAAAACAGCGGTTGGAATAATAATGCTATTGTTTTTTGTTATTTCATGGATGATTATTCATTTTGGTATGAATCAATTAGTGACTTAGTATCAAATTTAGATTTGTTTTGTTCTTGTAGATGATTAACAATGCCAAGATGAAAATAAACAGAATAAAAACATACACTGAACTTGCTGACTTTGAAGAATCAGTCTTTTAACTGCTAAGAGTATACAATATATTTCCTATTATGCTGAATGCATAATAGAAAAACCTGAAAGATGAGAAACAAGTAGAGTATTAATATCCTCTGCTGATTTTGTGTGGAAGACAAAACGAAATCATTATCAGCTCTAAACTTTAGGAAACGGTAGAAAATAAATCGTCTTTCCTCAAGAGATTACTTGTGATATCATTGATAGATGTTTTTTATGTTAACTTGTCTTCCTTTTTAATCAAATTGCAAGTATGTTCCCATGATCCTTATTATAAATCTCCTATAATTCCAATGAACCAATAAAATATTGGTAATTATTCAACTATTTCAAAGCGGTCATATGGTATTTCTCAACTTTTTTTTTCTCTTTTTCTTTCTATTGAGAGTTTTATTTGGGATTTTTCTTGTTTCTTAAAATATGACTATATGCAATTATCTTCACTCTTAGGAGCAGCCATTAAGCTCTAAGTATTCCTTCATTTCTGTTTTTTCTTTTCTTTTTTTTGGTTGTTGATTTCTAGCTCTGTGGGTCAGAGAGGGTAGTTGGCATGACCGCAAACTTTCTAATTTTATTGACAATTGGCTTCTGTCCAGTATATGATCGGTTCATGAGTATGTTCCATGCACAGTGAAAAAGTGTATGTTGCAGTTTTCGGTGGAGTATTGTACAGATGTCTGTTGAGCCTATATGGTCTAGCTCCTCATTTAAGGCAATTGTTACCATATTTATTGTCTCATGGCTCTGTCTATACTCACAAGTATAGTATTAAAATTGCCTAGCATTATTGTGTTGTTATCTTTCTTTAGTTTTAATAATAATTGCCTAATATATAATGGTGCTCCATCACTTGCTATATATATATGTGTTATTTCTTCTTTTTGTATTAGGCCCTAAATCATAATGCAATGTCCATCCCTCTCTCTTATAATATCTTTTTAAATTGAAAATCTATTTTATCTGGGCCTCCCCGGTGGCGCAGCGGTTGAGCGCTGTGCTGTGGAGCTGTCGGCAGCAGTGACGCGAGTTCGATGCCTGGCCAGGGAGAATCCCACATGGTGGGGCAGACCTCTCCTGCCTCACCCGCTGCTCCCCTCAGCAGTGTACTTCTGATCTGCCTGTTCTGCTCCCCACTCTGTCTCTGGTGAACCCTCTCGCCACCCCATGCCTCTGGCCTGTACCCCAGCTTGTATGTAAAAAAAAAAAAAAAGAAAATCTATTTTATCTGATATAAGTATAGCTGTTCCTGATTTTTTTTTCCTTTGGATGGCATTTGCTTATACAATTATCTTCAAGCCTTTAACTTTAAATCTATATTTTGTTGGTAAGATGTCTGTAAACAGCAGCATTGGACTTTGTTTTGAAATCCACCCAGCCATTCTATACCATTTAAGGTGAAGTCAAGCTAGTTATACTTAAGGTGATTTTTGAGACTAAGTGCTTATTGCCATTTTGTTATCTTTTTTTAGTTTTTCCTTGAAATATTATATTTTCCTCATATTTTATTTAGGCTCCTTTTCTATTGTCTTATGTATTCTATTAATGCTTATTTGAGGGTTATACTGAGGTTACTGTATGGTGGGCTATATTTGTGACCCAGTGGATAGTCTGATCTCAAGCTAATTCCTATGGAACTCATTTTTACCCATCTCTTCTGCCATGTTGTATAATTCAGCTATCTGTTTCCTTATATTTGTTTTGTTGTTGCTTTATAATAATCCTGTTTATACTGCTTTCTAGTCTGGCCTGGTATTGACATATTCTGAAAGAATTTTTGTTTTTCTTTTTTTTTTTTTTTAAGATTTATTTTTATTCATGCATACAAGCTGGGGTACAGGCCAGAGGCGTGAGGTGGCGAGAGGGCTCACCAGAGACAGACTGGGGAGCAGAACAGGCAGATCGACAGAAACACACTCTTGAGGGGAGCAGCAGGCGAGGCAGGAGAGGTCCGCTGCACCATGTGGGAATTCTCCCTGCCAAGCGTCACGTTGCTGCTCCCCACAGCGCCACAGCGCAGTGCTTAACCACTGCACCACCAGGGAGGCCCAAGTTTTTGTTTTTCAGTGAAGATACTTCTCCTTCCTTCTGTCTTCAATGGCAGTCTGGCAGGATAAGTTACTCTAGGCTGAAAATGGTTTTCTTTCAGAACTTTAAACATCTACTGCCATTCTTGTCTTGCCTATGAAGGTTCCACTGAGAAGTCCATGGAAAACCTGATAGTTGTTCCTTTATAAGTCACTACTCTTTCTCTTGAGGCTTTTATATATTCTTACCTTGTCATTAGCTTTCAGCAGCTTAATTATGTATTATGGAGTGTGTCTGTTTGCTATTATTCTGTTTGGAACTAACTGTTTGGGCCTCTTAGATAAGGATATCTATTTTATTTCCTACACTGAGATGGTTCTGGCTCAATAATTTGTGGTATGTTCTTCAGTCTCTTTATTTTTTGATTCTCTAAGTTGTAATAGGAAGTTTCCTTTTCTGGACTTGAAAAATTGGCTTTATATCTATCTACATGTAGCTAAGTACAATCCTAGGTTTTTCTTTTCTTTTTACCCAGGATCTGTAGGTATTTGTTATTTTATATAACAATGACTCTACACTTACTCAAATAACTAGGACAATGGTGCTTGTGATTGGTAGTAAACTGTACCAGTATTGATCCAAAAGTTCATACTCAGTGAAAACAAAGGGTTCAAGCTTCCTAAAGAACACTGGTTACCTGAACCGTATAGTGAGGGGGTCCACAGTGACTCCTTTTTCCAGAACAATTCTTCAATCAAAAGATCTCAATCTCCTGAGCTTTGGTTGAGCAGGAGCTAGAACTCTTTAGGAATTACAGTTGAGAACAGGTTCACAATCTAGGATTATTCTCTTTGCTTTTTAAGTATGGAACCTAAGCCTAGGGTTCTTGCTTCTGTTGGTAAGATTCAGGTACGTCTAATTCTGATTAATGCTAGTATTTGGTTCTTATCTTTACTTTGGCCTTAACTGGTCATATTTGTTTTGTCTATTACTGCCACAGGCTGCAAATAATAAGCTTTTTTAGTAAGGAGATGCAGATTATCCAATCTGGTGTGTCCTCCTAGCCAGCTAATTCTCCCATAGTCCTTCAGTACTACAGACTCTAGTTCGTAATCAGCACCTACCTGTACCCTTACTCACAAAGTTCTCGAAGGGTTCACCCTATATCCTGCATACTGATTCTGTATACTCCCTCCTCCAGGGTAGCCCCCAAGATTTAAAGTCCCTGATGGCAACATGTGCTTTTGAGTTAACAGCCCCAGCAGGATACCATACAGCAGCTACCTTCCCTCTCCGTTTGCACTGCCTTCTCTTGCTCCAAACTCATTTAATTACAGCTTTTCATATCCCGTTCACCATGCTAATCCCTCTTGATCATATAATAATCATCTATTCATCATTCAAGCGTTGGCCTCTTTGTTTAGGTGCAATACGTTTGTAAATATGTGGAGGAGGGGAGCCCCAAGTTCTCACTTTGCATTCTTAATACCAGACTCCTCTTTTAAGTTTCAAAGCCTATTTTGCACGAGTTATTCTATCACTTTTAGGCCATTTCCAGGCTTATGGAAAGAATCCTATATGCATTAAATATAAATAACCACTCAGACTCTTTCAGAAGTGAACTGAGAAGTCACTTCATTTTCTTTTTTTTTCCTCTTTGGCTTTTAATTTTTATTGTAATTTGGACTGCAAAGTCCTTTAATTCAGGGATGATGTCTTATTCAGAGTTGTATCTCCAGTACTTCTCTTAGTGTCTTTCACATAGAGGGAAACTAACTAGGATTTGCTGAATGTACGATTTACAGTTGAAAGTCCTCTATATCTGTTATGTAACATTTCTAGAAAAGGCTGTATCATATCTGGAAAGTGTTACAGCACACCTGGATCTAGCTACTTGACAAACAGCCATTTAGAGGGAAAAGGGCTTTAAAAAAAATTAAGTGGCAATGTGATTTCCTTAACTTCAGTGGAAATTTGAATGATTTTATGAATCTTTTGAAAGTTATGTTGAAAACTTATTTTACAAACAAAGTATGTGCAAATAGTCACGATATACATTAAGACAACTGGTGAAATTTCAGACATACCAAATTGTTCTTTAATTTTAGACACCTCTCATCTAAAAGTTTTTCTCCCTCAAAACCTTCTATGTATTTTTAAAAAGTCAAAGCAGCACAGACCATCTTTCATTAATAAGAATATTATAAAACTATATTATATATTAATTGGAAATGGAAGTTCCATTTTCAATTAAGATAGTTAACTGTACAGATCAACCTTTCCTTACAGAATTCAGACTCCAAACAATTTCTTAAATCATGACTTAAATACTGCTAGCTGTCTATTAAGTATTATCTTTCTCTAGAAGAAGCTCCAGCTTTTCCAGCTGAAAATGGAATTCAGAAAATAGAACAAACACGCACAAAAAAAGAGAAATAAGGATGAAGAAAACTCAGCTAAATTTCCCTGGGGACAGAGAGCTTATGACAGTGAGTAGTGTTAAAATCCAATAATTATGTCTTAATACCATAAAATAGAACTCTGAATTTAACTGAATATGGATCTGATCATAAACCCAAATAAATCCATGACTCAATCACATTTGATGTTGGTGTACTATATCACAAAAATGTGGGATTAAAAAATATTAGGCACTGACATTTTGAATTGATTCAGAATTAGCTCTATGAGATCCATCCTTTCATTTCTAATAAAGTGTGTATGTGTGTATGTGTTTGTGTGTGTATGCGCGCACACATGCTTAATCATTGTCCCTTAAACAATTTAAAGTTTTTCTCTTCACCACTGAAGTCTATGTTGGAAGGAGTCTATAGTCTTTGCTACTGACAAGTCTGATACCTGTTGGTCCACATCTTCTTTTGAGATTAAAAAAAATAGGTGTTTATTATTTTATTTTTTAATTAGTTAATCTGAGGTAATGTTGATTGACATTACTGTATATGAGTCGAGGGAATAGGCTTACATCCTCCTCAGATGTGCATCACCACATCCCACCCACCCCACCCTGATTGAAGACAACAAAATCACTAAATTGTCTGTGGGGGGGGAAAGTCCTTAATGTTACTGGGACTTGTGTTATTTCAAATGTCTGATTTAAATAAAGTAGTATTAAGATATGCCAGTAATCTAAATGATATGCTTTTGTCTATGCATTAAACTTTATGAGCATTCTGTAAAATTTTGACTTGTAGAATATTTTAAGCAATACTTAATATACCATACATATATACATTCTAGATCAAAATAATATAGTATCATAATTTATACCCTGATAGGTTGAAAATTAAGTATATGATTATGGTGAAAGTGTTACAGCCTGCCTCCTGTAAAAGGTGTAGAATCACTGTCTTCAAACCAGTAAAGGGTGGCATGTTCCACATGCAGTTGCCTTGGACTATAATTCCCAGTATTCCATTAATCAGATATCCCAAATAGGGGGCAAATGGGAAGGAGGAAGGAGCTAGATGAATAACTATCTATTCATCCATCCCTCCACCCACCCACCCACTAGATGGATGGAGAGGCAGGGGGTACTAATGGAGAGGGGAGAGACACATGGGGAGGCTGCTCCTGGTTCGTAGTCTCTCCGGCTTTAGTGTTTTGGCCATCATGTAGTGGTGGATTATATGGTACATTCTGAAGTTTGGATGCCTCCATCTGCCCCAGCTCTCTGGGACCTGTCTAGCCCCTTTCGTGTAGTTCCCCATCTGAAGTGGCACATTTTTGTTCAGTTGCACCACTTTTGGCTAAATATGTTTAGCTAGGTGCTTGCCCATAAGGGGATGGGTAATTTTTGGAGTCTGACTGGGAATGATATTTAAAATCTCTGCCTCTTGTCTTCCTGCTCCCCCGACACCAATTAAAGATGTTTGAGCACACTAAGGGTCTGTTTTCTTTGACTTTGTGTGGATTGATTGCATGACCCCTTTAGAAGGGGGCAAAACGTTTTTTCCAACAGTATGGGGACCCTAGATGTCCCTCGGTTGCATGGCTTCAAAAGCACATAAAAACCAAATTCATAGTCAAAAAAACTGTACTAACTGGGGCCAGTAATCCATTATTGGCAATATACATTATTTTTCTTATTCTGGCAAGTCTGCCATCCAATTTATCCTGCAAATTGTTTGATATCTTAGGTACCTTAACCTTTTTATGTCTAGATGATTCATTTCTATTATCACAGAGAATATTTTCATTATCCAATCCACCTGCTTCCTTTCTGAGCTCTATGACTAGTTGGTTTTCTTTCTACTTTTTCATTTTTCCTTCTGTCCAAATGAACATTTCCAGAACTTGCTGCAACTATTGTTCTTCCTACAGATGAATTTAAACCGTCTCAATTTTTCTTTTTAAAAAAAAAAAAAAGATTATTTATGCATACCAGCTGGGGTGCAGGCCAGAGGTGTGGGGCGGTGAGAGGGTTCACCAGAGACAGAGTGGGGAGTAGAACAGAGAGATCCACTGAAGTACACTGTGGAGGGGAGCAGCGGGTGGGGCAGTAGAGGTCTGTTGCGCCACGTGGGAATCTCCCCATCTTCCTGCCACAGCTGCCGACAGCTCCATGGCTCTGCGCTTAACTTGTTGCGTCACCAGGGAGGCCCCACCTTCTTAATTTTTCCTCTTGTAATGACTTATGGATAATTTCTCTCAGGATTTTCATGAATGAATTATTTACTTGTTTGGGAGATCTAGAAAGTGTTAAGAATAGAAATTCCATTTTTGATGAATTCTGTTTTCCTTATCATATGAAAACTCTGCTTTGTAGAAGCATTGGTTGCTTCTACATACAAAAGAGCTAGCTGTGTTTTTCACCCTGCAAAGAGCTATGTATGCAGACCTATGGTTTATGGCAAAAGATTTTGATCATATAGGACTGATGTCATCAGTGTAAAAGCTACATCTCCTTGTTGAGAATTGATACTATTGCTAACATTCAGATCCAAATCCTGAGTAACTTCATTTACTGCTTTATAAAAATGACACCTGTTGTTGTGGCCTTTAATCAGCTGCATGTTGGATCAGCAGGGAGTTTTATTTTGGATACTAGTAAAGTCATTATCAATTAATTTGATATTAGTCTTATGAGAATGGAATTTTAAACCTCCAGTTTTTTTCCTTTCCTTTGCTCAATTAAGAATTCTGAGACTCGGGGCCTCCCTGGTGGCGCAGCGGTTAAGCGCTGTGCTGTGGAGCTGTCGGCAGCTGCAACACGAGTTCGACGCCCGGCTGGGCAGACCTCTCCTGCCTCTCCCGCTGCTCCCCTAAGCAGTGTATTTCCGGCGATCTGCCTTTTCTGCTCCCTGCTCTGTCTCTGGTGAACCCTCTCACCGCCCCACGCCTCTGGCCTGTACCCCAGCTTGTATGCATAAATTGAAAAAAAAAAGAATTCTGAGACTCACTTAGGTAGAGGCACTGTTTTTGATTTTAGAATCCATACCACTTACAATGTATTCAGTGAATAGTCATTGAATACATCCTCCTTGCAGCCATTTTCATGATCCATCACATGCTTTTTGCACATCAGTATGTGTAACCAAAATGAATCCTAGCATTCTAATAGAAGTAAAGCAAAATTATCTAACTTTACTTTTATATTGTGCTAAGACAAAGTAGAAGTTAAATTTCCAGACTTTATCAGAAGAAAATGTTTATAAATGAAAGTTGTTACTATGAAGTACTTTTTGCCTCTTTATTAGAAATTAGACTAGGATACTTCAGCTATAGGAGGAGGTGAGCCATTAGCTCCAGGTGATCACAACAGCTACAGGGAGAAGAGGTCCCAGTGAGTCAGGCTTTATACAGCAGTGTGGGAAGTATGAACAAGCACCACCAGGCATAGGGAAAACTCCCAGAGCTCACCATGAAGTCATACTGTCACTGCAAATGTATACCTAATTTGTAGTATGCAGGTAGTTTTATATAATTGCCATTTAGTTACATCCATAAAGCATCCCATGGGGCAAATGTAAGCCCTTTCACACTAAGGGAAATCTAGTGTTCTAGTGATTAAAAGATTTGGTCACAAGTAAGACAAGGAGTGAAGACTACACTGGTTTTCTGATTCTCATCTAGTGTTCTTTCTGCTGATGTCTATTTATTAGACTAAATCTCAGACTTAGATAGCAGCTGATGCAAATTATTCATAAATATTGAGTGTACCTCTTGTGTTAAAAATATGTAGGCGCTATGAGTAGGACTTTAGACATGCAAAGGTAAGTTTAGAAAAGCTGAACAGAAGCGACATGCACATTTCATGAAGATTGAAGGAACATAAGACCACATTCAGCCAACAGACATTGTTGAACTCCTACAGGCTCCAGGACACAAAAGGGACTGAAGCTGTACTGACGCTCAGTCTAAAGGTGATTTCATTCCATTCTCTAGTGAGTGTTTTTCACATAAGTGCAGACCCCCGATGAATATGTATTATGTTAAATAATCTAGCCATTCCTAGATCTGGCTTTTCTTTATAACTTTATTATTCAATTTCCTTTTGTGAGAAAAGGAACATACATAAAATGCTTAGCACATTGTCAGTGTTATCAGTGTTCAGTGATTCCTACTCTTCTTACTCTACATCTGCATTGCTGACCTCAGAGTGTCCCCACACACCATTAGTATTTAAGGTCATTTTCTAAATTACAAAGATTTATGTGTTTCTTAACCCCAAATATGTTTCTTTTGTTAGAGCTTTGCTTTTCATCCATTTTGTTATTTTTATTCATTTCTTCACACTTCTGTGACTTTAAGAGAGGAGGTAAAGCCCTCTTTTCCCTGCAGTTCATGTTGTATGTATACACTTGAGCTATTTCCTCCTCCTTCCCTGCTTCTCCTTTCTTCTTGGTACTTAAATTCAGCATCTAAAGCCTCACTCCTGAAAAGGTAATGGGATTTGTGCAGTACCTATAGCTCCTGGCATTTGACAACTACTCCTAAGTACAAACCTCCTTCCTCCAACCCCACAACTTCTAAGGAGCTCTGTTTGTGTTTCAGTAATGACTTTGCCATCACTTGATTATCAGATCCCAATAATCCCACTTATTTCTGCTTTGTATGGTGGTTAGCCCCATGTTGCCCACCTATGTGATTTAGAGAAGAAAGTTTTATTTCAAAGACAGTTATAAATTATTTTCCAATTAGGAAATAAAAAATATTTTCTATTTCGTGTTTTATGATTCTCTTTCAAAAGAGTCTCTTCCACAATTAGGGTTAAAGAGATAATATAATTTCACTTTATATGCAAAACCAACATCTCATATTTAGATCTCTATTATCAAAACAGAAAAATTATTTTACAGACATTAAAAATTTAACCCTTTCCAGTCTGTGTATATATAATTTCCTATTTTGTAAAAACGTGGAGATGCAACTGTATCCCAGAGATAGTAGAATCACTCTAATTTCCAGAGGGTTTAACAGTAGGCTTTGGTCTTTCTAGTATATGGACATATCATAATGCAGGTGCAATTATATAAATGCTCTCTACTCAGTGAATTAATGCTGGCTGCAATGCTGTACCCAACACCTTAAATATCCTTTCATCAGGGAATTGGGTATTATCTC
Organism: Scalopus aquaticus; assembly: GCA_004024925.1. NCBI lineage: Eukaryota > Metazoa > Chordata > Mammalia > Eulipotyphla > Talpidae > Scalopus > Scalopus aquaticus. The sequence continues at coordinate 42,831 of PVIJ01012377.1, forward strand.
CAAATACATGCAACGTGCAAATAAAAAAAAGTGGATACAGGCCATTCTTCTCAAAAACTAGAATGATTCAAGTGGTTTCTCCACCTACTTCATACCTTCCAGCTAACAAATGCATGCACTTTCTGGAAGTGGCCAGGAAACACACTAAACAGAAGTTGAATGCAATGTTTTCCTTCCCTGATTTCAGATAATTATGATCAGGGACTAATGTTATAATGGAATTTAGAGAAGGAGGGCATAAAACATTGTGAACAGAGTTTGTTTTCATAGTAACATGTAAAGTAGGCCAGGGTCTACTTGTGATTCCAAAGAAAGGATTTACTAAAATAACTTGGGTAGCTTTATTTTCAAAATGTATCTGACCCCCTCTACCCTGAAAATCCCTATCCACTGATTCAGGGAGTAAGGTCACCTGTATGCTGAAAAGGTCTCAAGGTGATTCTGATAACCCTGCCCTTCCACTTGACTTCTACCCAGACCTAGCCTTCAAATCCTGGAAATAATATCCAATTCCTATAATAATATCAGAGCTGTCTTCCCACTTCTAGATGGAACTAAGTAAAATTCAGTAATGGCAATTCCTTTCATTCTTTTAATTATTTTTCAATATTTTAAAGGGAAGTATTTTCTTATATCTTGATATGTTTGAGGAAGTGTCATCTACATATACATAAATATATGTATATATGTATATACCTCTATATAATTTTCAAAACTATAGGTTCTTAACAAATAACTTTACTAAATAGTATCAGTTCCTGGTAGATCTTTCTAGAGAAATAAGCACATTCTTTTACTATTTTCTTACAAAACTGGTAATAAAAACAAAAGTGTTAAACAGTTTACCTGAGTATCTCAGTATGCTATATAGCTAATCAAGCAGCTTATATATAAAAAGTACAGTCTAGGGATTCTTCTGTCAACTCCTTTTGGTTCTAGCCTCCATTTATTCCACACAAATGACCCTATCTTTTAATTCTAAGATGTTTCTATCGAATCATTAAAATCTTGAGCATTATTACCACATCCAGTTCTTAGACATTTTATGGCACTGAGAGTCATTAACAATTTTACTTTTAGATGTGAAAATAATGTCTTAGTAATACTATTTAGAAGAGTCAGCTTTTAAGTATAAATATTAAATATTTATGAGTGAAATACCATGACATCTAGAGCTTTAAATTCATGGGGCAGGAAAAAAAAGTGGACTGAGATTATAAAAGAAGTAAAATTGCCTGTTAAGTTGGTAACTGTTGAAACTAGATGAAAGGTATATGGGTTCTCATTATCTTGTTTTATTTGTGTATATGTTTAAACTTTACTGTAACAAAAGGTATTGGTTCTTATTCCCTCATTTAAATTTTATCTACTGGTATGATAACTAAGTTTATGTGTCAACTTGTCTAGGCTATGGTGTCTAGGACTGAAATCAGTATTTATCTAGATATTGCTATGAAGGAACATTATAAATATAGTTAATTCATGATCCATTTACTTCAAGTAAAGGCGATTACCCTCCATAATGTGGGTAGGTTTCATCCAGTCAGCTGAAAGGCCTTAACAAAAACTGAAGTTTTCCAGAGAAGAAGAAACTCATTCAAAACTACAACATCAACTCTGCTTAAGAGGGTCTTCAGGCTGCCAGGCCATCCTACAAATTTCAATGGCTAGAACCTACAGGTGGGTGAGCAAACCCCTTCAATTAAATGTACATAATACATATGCCTGAACATATACTTAAAGAATGAATTTATAACTATAGGCATTTGAAGTCAACGACAATATTTTAGACAGGGCACATGGTAGAGCTGAGTTCCTCAATTCACATGTCAAAGACATATGTCAAGTACATCAAGAAACTATTTCTGATATAGTTAAATTATGAATTTAAATGAAAGTCAATTTAATAGGTTAAGCCATTAGAGTACCCACAATTTTTCTTTTTTTTGGAAAGTAACTCTCTTGATCTAGATTCATGATGTAACTTGGTAGTTGAAACAGCTGCTTTTATCTTCTTGGTATTTTCAACACTCTTATCATGTAAATATCCTAATATCAAACAGGACAGCTCTATTATCAGAGAATTTGTTAAGTACACTATGAAATGTTCAGTGTACTGGAGAATCTAAGACTTGAAGTAATGACAATACAGGAAATTATCTACATATGCAGGGACTACTACTCAGAGAGGTAAAATGTTTGCCTGCAATACCCAGCACAAATGTTACATAAATTCCATTTCTTAAATTGTTGTATACATTAAAATCACTTGGGAGAACATTTTCAAATTAAGCAATCCTAGGTCACTCTAGATGAACTAAGTAATCAGAGAGGAACCCAGGCTTTTGTGGTTTGAATAAGATTCCTAGGACATGTTTTGGCTATCCTGAAGATATGCCAAACCACAGGCCATGGCTATTTTCTGCCATATCCATTTTGGATTGAGGTCCTTCAGAAGCATTCATAGTCAGTGGCCCAAAGGAGGGACTTAGCATTTTGATTACTGACCTTTATGGAACCCACATGGTTTTCTACTGTGGAGCCAATACAATTGACACATACAATATTGATAAGGTATTTACGTTAGTGGCAAAGTTATGCTATATTTTTTAATTTATTTCTATATATGTAATTATCCTTTATTTCAAGGATGACATCACATCAATGTATGTCCTATACATATATCATGAGTTAGTGCGTATGCTATATATTTTAGATCAACATGCTGAGACAAATGCAATAGGAATGCCACATGTGTGGACACTGAAGCCTCACCTGTTTGTAAAGGCTGAGGTTGCCAAGGTAACACCAGAGAAAGTTTAAAAGTCCCTTCTCTTTCACTATTCTCTTTCTCACTCTTCCACTCTGTGGCACCTGACTTAAACAGTAACAGACAACAAGATTAATAAAGCACAGGCTTTTTAATGAAATCAGGTTTGGAACCAAGGCCTTTAACTTTCTAATCTGTTTTCAGCAGCTGTAAGTGCTACACAATCACTTTCAGCATCTCTCTTGAGAGCACAGAAAGACATTACTTCTATCTTTGATCTGTTTCTTGTCACTGGAAATTATCTGCAAGAATGTGCCACCAGAATATCTTTTTACTAGTGCTATTACAGTACCAAGAAATAAAGTATTTTGAGGTCCTATGTTTAGAAAATCAGCATTCGCTTTGGATGCTCCATCCTCAGCACTTAAGCAGCATTTAGTGATGAAAAGCCCTTGCAGGGTATAAAGAACCAATGAGACTTTCAGAGAGCTGGTTTCTCTCCTTTTAACTCATATTTAAAATGGACAGCACAGCCATGAATAAATAGGGGTGGAAGAACACAGTCACTAAGATGTAAATGAGTCTCTGATGAGACAGGTTCTCAGTTCAAGTTAAGTGCACCTTAAGGATGGTGTAAACCTAACATATTGGATTGCGCTCTAGAAGAGGAGCCATTACTGTGTGAATGTCACAGGTCACTGCCCAGTCACAGTGATGGAAGCCTGATAGGGTGCACTGAGAACCTAAGTTTACTGGGGGAATCAAGTTCACACCATGATCCTAACTTTACTTAGGATGCAAATCAACACCTAGAATGCACTGTTAATCTTACTGAATCAGTGACTTGCTGAACATTTTCCCACTGATCCAACAGGATGCTCAAAATTGCTGAAGGTTATAAGGATGTATCAGAGATAGTCTCTACTCTCAAGGACCTTAAAACATATTAAAAACAATATAACTCAATATCAAGGATCCACTGATACTGAAATCAGTGTTCCAGGAAATCACAAGACAGAAAGTGTTAAGGTTGGACAAAGAACAATGGAAGCTACATCATATGTTGTATTTATACACCTGTGACTTACATACATGAGTGCTACTAAGACTATGAAAATTCACTTCTAAACTTTACAACAAAGGAAGCCACAAGGCTTAGAAAGATTAAAAAACTTAAACCATAACTGGAGTTGAAATCCAGGTGTCCCAATTCTTTTTATTTCTCAAGATTTTTTATATTCTATTAAAAAACTGGAACTTGAGGAAGAATCAAAAGACAGGGATTTGAAGCTGCGGACCACATCAGTGAGGAAAATTCTAGCCAGTGAAAAGAATAAGAGATAAAAATGCACGTACTATTTTAAAGACAAATGTGAATAAATCACAAACTCTGAAAGTCATTTCTTTCTGTTGCTAGCAGTAAAATAAAAATATTCAATATTATTTGCATAGGATTTTAATATTGACAGAAGGGTTTTCTATGTTTTATCTTGTTTATGATAACTTAACCCTTTGAGTTAAGTAGGAAGAATATTTTCATTAATAGCCCCTGTCTATAACTGAGAAATCTGAGGCAGAGATTAAATGATGAAACCAAGATCTTAAAATGGGTCAAGATAAAAACTGAATCTAAACTTTTTAGCTGTAAAGTCTATACATTTCCAAGTTATTTTTAAAATATCCCTTTATTTGAGGGTATAAAGGACATATTGATCCATTCTTTAATACAATTCAATTGCGCTAAATGTAAATTTGTTTCTTCATGCCTAAGATAACATCCTCTGAAATAATTTTATACAAAAAGATATCATTTTTTTCAAAGTTCATTTAAGTTTTGTACATGAGAATCTAGTAGTTAAGTTAGAATCACAGGAAAGAAACAAAAAGATTATAAAACGTTAGTGTTAAAAATTCCTCATAGTTAAAAACTTGTTAGTACTATGATTGCAGGTAAACAATAACTTCCTAGACATTTAAGTAGAAATCATTTTTACAGTTAAATAAATCTCTAATCTTGCATTGCAAATCACAAAAAGAGGTCTCCACTCTATACGGTCAGGTTAACATGCCATACAAAGCCATTATTTTATTTATTTTTAATTTATATTTTCCATTATGTTTATTGAAGTAAAGCAGGATTACATCAATTTTTTTTTTAATTTATATGTTCAAGCCTCTATAAATGTATGTTTTCACACCATGACCACCAGAGCCCCTATAATTTCCTACAATGTTCCATTAGGACCCCTCCTTCCCACCGTCACACCTACATCACTGTCCCTTTCTGGTTGTCTCAGTTTTGCAATCAGGTATCAAAGGTTTGTTACTAGGTTAGTTTTTTTCTGACACTTTATTTTGTTTCTCATTTTATTTTGATTCCACATATAAGTGAAATCACCCAGTATTGCTGTTTAGTATAATCCCTTCCATTTTCAACTATGTTGTCACATATAACAACTGTTCATCTTTTTTATATACCACACTTTTTTCTGCTCCACTCTTCTATTCTTATGTACTTAGTGGTTTCCATAATTTTGTTATTGTAAACAAATATACAATGAACACAGGAGTGCCTACCCTTCAAATTAGTGTTTTTGCACTCTTCAGTTAGATATCTAGGAATGGAATTGCTCATTTATATGGAAGATCTATTTTTAAAATTTTGTGAAACTTCCATACTGTTCTCCATAAGGGTTGGACCAGCCTGCATTTTCACAAACAGTGTAAAAAGGTTCCTTTTCTACACATCCTCACAAACATTTGTTGTTTCTGGTCATTCTCACGGATGTGATATAGTATATCATTATGATTTACATCTGAATTTTCCTAATGATAAGTAATGACAAGCATTTTTTTCATGTGTCTGTTGACCATGTGTATGTCTTCTTCGGAGTAGTGTCTAATTTACTTTTCTGCCCATTTTTTATTTTATTTTATTTTATTTTTTAATAACAACTTTTTTTTTAAAGGTTTATTTTTTATTTATTTATTTATTTTTTTATTTTTACATACAAGCTGGGGTACAGGCCAGAGGCGTGGGGCGGCGAGAGGGTTCACCAGAGCCAGAGCAGGGAGCAGAACAGGCAGATCAGAAATACACTGCTGAGGGGAGCAGCGGGCGAGGCAGGAGAGGTCTGCCGCGCCATGTGGGATTCTCCCCGGCCGGGAGTCGAACTCGCTGCCAACAGCTCCACAGCGCAGCGCTTAACCGCTGCACCACCGGGGAGGCCCCTGCCCATTTTTTAAGTGAGTTAATTATTTTTTTCTTTTTGTTGAGTTGCATGAGTTCTTCGTATATTTTGGATATGAGGACTTTGTGAGAAGTATGATATGCAAATATTTTCTCCCGTTTAGTAGTGTGTCTTTTTGTTTTACTGACTTTTTTTTTTGTTGTTGTGCAGAAGGTTTTTAGTTTGATGCAATCCCAACTGTATATATTTGTTTCTTATTCTTTTGGAGATCAATCCTCAAACACTTTCTAAAGCCAAAGTAGTGAAGTGCTTTGCCTACTCTTCTTGTATTTTATGGTTTGGGGTCTTATGTCCATGTCTTTAATTCATTGAGTTATATTTTATGTAAAGTATGAGTAGTTTCAATATTTTGCATGTGGTTGCCCAGTTTTCCCTATGCCATTTGTTGAAGGGACTCTCCTTTTTCCAGTGCATATTCTTTGCTCATTTGTCATAGACTATCTGTCCGTCTCTCTCTCTCTCTCTCTCTCTCTCTCTGTCTCTTTCTCTCTCTCTCTCTCTCTATATGTATATATATATATATCTATATATATAATATAGATATAGATATAGATATAGGTATAGGTATAGGTATAGGTATAGATATAGATATAGATATAGATATAGATATAGATATAGATATAGATATAGATATAGATATAGGTAGGTTTATTTCTGGACTCTCAATTCTATCCCATTGCTTTTGTCCCAGCACCATGCTGTTTTGATTATTATAGTTTTGAAGTATAATTTAAAGTCTGGGAGCATGTTGCCACCACTCTTCTCTTTTTGTGAAGATGAACTATTCAGACTCTTTTGTGGTTCCATATGAATTTTATTACTGCTTGTTCTATTTCTTTGAAGAATGACATTGGAGACTTGATAGGGATTGCATTGCACTGAATATACATATATTGCTTTGGGTAGGATGCCCATCTTTTTTTTTTTTTTTTTTTTAAAGATTTATTTTATTTATACATACAAGCTGGGGCACTAGGCCAGAGGCGGGGCGGCGATAGGGTTCACCAGAGACAGAGTGGGGAGCAGAACAGGCAGATCAGAAATACACTGCTGAGGGGAGCAGCGGGCGAGGCAGGAGAGGTCTGCCGCGCCATGTGGGATTCTCCCCAGCCGGGCATCG